>CAIGRB010032550.1:13230-23495 GCA_903798255.1 Fraxinus quadrangulata | reverse complement strand
TTTTTTTTTTTTTTTTTTTATCTGTAAGATATACAAAGTGAAAATATGAAATGTAAGGTCGGAAAGGAGACGGGTAATTGACATATGCCATAATCCTATGATCCAATAGTACCGAGATGAACTCTATCACCTATCTCTTAAATGGGGATTTCTATAGCCTTATTGACATTGGACAGGTTTGGTTAGTTTCAATTTTCTTTTGTTTATTAAGATAGAAGGTACGAGGGTACCAAATGGACAGGTTGCAGAGTCCATGATAATACACGTACTAATGTTTCTGTTGTTGTATGTAATAATTACAAAATGGTCTTTCAAGGAAGGAACAATAACAGGGAGAACTGCAAATCATTATGTTTTTCTCTGTGTTGAACTTTAACGTGGTAAATGCAGATGGGAAACTCTTAAAGGATGGACCCACCGTCTTATTAAGACACTCGTAAAGCGTTTCCGTTGGGGGTTTATACTTGCCGGGTTTGTAGCATTAGCAATGGCTGCAATAAGCTGGAAACTTGAGAGCACCGAAAGCTACTGGATCTGGCACAGGTATGATAAAAATAGATGGAAAAGTCTCTCTTGTAAGATTGTAGAGCCTAATTATATCGTTCATTTATCCCCTCGACAGAGGATCATCTATTATATTGTTGGCCATTTTCTTATTAGGGTAACATTCAGGATTCATACTTCTATTTTAGGTCACCATAGTCCCTAGTTTCCTACTTGAAGAAATCTGATGGCCAGAGTTTCCTATGTGAAGGAATTTAGAGGGGACCATTTTTTTGAAAAAAAATGGAGTGAGAGTAAAAGACAGTGGGCGAGGAAACCTTGTGATCTCCTTCTTTACCATAAAAAGTTTGCTGAGATAAGTGGATGTAGCTATCACATTGAAGTGAACCACTATAAATCTACGTGTTTTTGTTTATTATTTCATTCATTATTGCTCTCCATTTCTCTCTCTCATGTTTGTTGCAAAATGTTATGCAGTCTGTGGCATGTATCGATATATACATCCTCCTTCCTTTTTCTCTGTGGGAAAGCAAAATCTGCAACCTGTGAGGCTGAAAGATCTTCAGACGGGAACTATGAGCTAACTCGACAAAATTCATACCGAGAAGGTGAACAAAGTGGTGAAAGATAGGACACGGTTTTTTTTTCTCCCTTAACTTAGATTCAAGGTGTAGTCCATGAAATTGTAGAATGTATAGCTGCTCCGCCATATCAGACAGTACTCGATTCCATCGAGAAAGGAGCTCGCAGTTGATTAGGCCACCCCTTGACCTGTTACCGTAACAGGGTCTTGCAATGTTTTCTCCTTCTCGGTGTAATTATCTAGTATTGGCTGGTCTTTTTTTGCTTCAGGAATCTAATAATAGACAAAAATAATCGATTACTGATTTTTTTCCTTTAATTTCTTAGCGCAGAATACAATTTCTAGCACCTTGTATGGTTCATTAGATCCTGTCTAAATTTACGGTGCTGGAAGCCCAGATATTATCTTTTTGGTTGCGAAGGAGTACATAAAAGGATTGTTTTCGAGTGACAATTTAAGTATATAAAAGGTGGAGAGAAAGCCTTGTGGGACGGCTTGCCTTTGAAGGCGAGCCGTGCCTTGCCAAATGCCCAGACCATGGGTGGCAATGGATGATTCGTCTATTTTGACATCTCCACATTGATTTAAAGTCACAGGTGACAATGAGTCTGGATTGCATGTTGGCTCGATGAGGCGAGCTGTGCCGTGCCTTGACTTGACTTGCCTTCAAAAGTATAAGACCATGGTGGCAATGGACGATTCAGCTATTTTGACATTTCTATATTGATTTCAAGTTAAGAGAGACAAAGATTCTGGATTGTCCTTTGACTCGATGGCATAAAAGCTGGCTCTATCCGTTAATTATAAATCCTACGAGGATGTGAATCAATAGAGCATTGAAATCATAACATATTCAAGATTATTTTTCCTATGAAGACAAAAAATACTTTAAAATCATCATCATTGTGAATCTTGACAAATTTACTAAATTTATGATTATTGTCGAATGGTGACATCATAACAACTCCAGACACTAAAAATCTTACTAGGATACTTGCCATCTGGAAGAAAAAATTAAAAATTATTTCATATGTAACACGCTAGCTCTTAGTCAAAATTTCACCAACTTCTAGGGATTATTTACTCAAAACAGTCCCATTAATTTGTCAAACAAAACTGGGCTGTGTCAACATCCTATTGGTTGGATTGAAGAAATGTCAAAAATAGTTAAGAAGAAAATTATAGAAATAATATATTTTTTTAATTATTCCTCTTTATATGGTATTCTATTTCTATCTACTTTTTGTGGGGCTATAATAATCAAGTGTTAATTTATTACTAGTGGTTGAAAATTAGGGTGTGTTTGAATCATATTATTTTGAAAGGATGTATTCTGGAATAGTAAATTGATGGAGAATTTGTGATTGAAAAAGAATGAAAAGTTATTGATGTGGTGAAAAATATTATTTTATTGAAGAATGTGGAGTTGAAAATGAGTAGAAGAATGAAATTGAAAATTTTAATGTGTACCAAACATGGGCTAAACAATACTTTCTTTACCAATTTCTTCTCTCGGCTTCTCTCTTTTCTTTCTTTCTATCTCTTTCCTCTTCTCCCCCTTTTCCCCTTCCTCTACAAGTCTAGTACTTGTTTGATTGTTCTTTGTCACGAAATTATCTCCTGATCTATTGAGTATACGAAACTTAGTAATAAAAAATTCAAAATTAAAAATTTTCAGAGGCCAGACTGTATCCAAGGTGGGATCCATCTATACTTCTTTAATGCTTTTCATGTGCCACGTACCTTTAGGGAAACCTGAGAGTGCATTGGACAGAATTACTTAGTGTTTGAACACATGCATTTCATTTGTATAGACACACGCATCCCCAAAACACACCCACAGAGAGAGAGAGAGAGAGAGAGAGAGAGAGACCCTCCTGCTTTCATCCATATCAGCCTTGTTACCCACCAATATCTTGTTGACATTGTCAGAGGCATGCTGCTCAATGTTTCGAATCCAATTCCTGATGTCTAAACAAAAGAAGGGTTAATTTTGACAAGATAGAACACTATTCATCATGAGAAGTTGGTCGTACCAATTCAAACTCTAATTGGGGATATCAAGAGAGAGAGAGAGCACAACACCACAAGAATTCAAAAGCCAGTGAATGGAAAAGATCTATTCTGCGAAATGACAACAAAGATATCTGATACCCAAAAATATAAGATGATGAGAAGGCAGAGTAATTACTGTTAAAAGATGACTCGTCAGTCACATCATACACCAGCAATATACCCATGGCTCCACGGTAGTAAGCTGCACACAATAGTTCTATTTAAATAAATGTCTTGGAAATCTCAAGAAAGAAAAATTATGTTTTAGATAATCTAAACAGTTACAAGCACCATATGAGAAAAAATAAATGACGATAAAAACCTTAACCAAAGGCAAAAGGAACCATGTATTTTTAAAATGTTATGTATTGGCCAATTGCAAATTCCCCATATGATATACAATCTTATTTCTATTCCTCTTATCCTTCCTTCCATGACTAAATGTAGAAACACACCCGTTGATATTTGGAAAACTCAGTTGAAATAAGCTCTTGGAAGAGAGAAATTCTACCATAGAATTAATTTACTCCCTGCTTCAGAATAAAAAGATAAACAGGTATTTAAATTTTCTGCAGACCTTGGAACTATTTAACAAATTTGAAAAGTTTCAGTAATAGCCTTCATTACCCTTTCTAATCCTGTGCCCTTTCATAGCTCAGTTCATTGTCCTACAGAAAGAGATCTTCACGAAATAGCAAGCATAAAACACTACATCAAATTTAGTATTGTTCTTTTGACATGGTTTATTTCAAGGCAAACCTGCACTTCTCAGAGTTTCCTCTTTGATCCAACTTCATCTAATAGTTTTTGAGATATTCTCTTGAAGCTAGTTACAATAAGAATTTCTTCTTAAAATGCAAATATATGTTTAATTTTAAAAAAAAAATAGCATTCTGATGAAATTGTGCTTCAAAATTAAAGAGAAAACTGAAAGAACAATTAACAAATTGCAATGCAATGTCAATGAGAAACAAGTTATATTTTCCTGATACACAAAATAGAATTCCATTTCTATCAACATCCAGAAGTTGAATTCTTAAGTGATATGGGATTTATTTATTTTGGGCGGATGTACTTAATCAATATAGGTACCTCATGCCGTCAAATTTCTATGAAATCAATCCATCTCAAGCATATCAATGCAGCTATAGAGAATATTCATGCACCACTTGAAAAATAAAAATGTGCAACAGAGTAGTGAATTCTCTTAGCTCGTGTACAGAGAAGGGGGATAGGAAATTTGTCCATGGTCATGCGCATACCAGTCGTGATAGTTCTGAATCGCTCTTGCCCAGCAGTATCCCAAATTTGCAGTTTGATCCGTTTCCCATCTAGCTCTATGGTCCTTATCTTGAAATCAATGCTGTACAATAAATTCAAATCTAAGGAGGCTAGCACAAGAATGTTGTGAAGCCATACCGAAATATTACATTTTTTATTTCAAAAATACATACCCAATGGTGGTAATGAAACTGGTGGTGAAAGAGCCATCAGAGAAACGTAAAAGAAGGCAACTCTTACCCACACCTGAAAATATAGTATTATCATGTGACATAACAATATGTGAAGATTATTGATAATCCTAATTTCAAACCTGCAAATTCTATGAAATAAACTACCATAAACAGATTGAACTAGACTAGGAAAAGAAAATCAAAATGAGGAGTAAATCATCATTCATTCAGCCTAGAAAGTTTTCACAGAATTGAACCAACACTTTCCAATAGCTGTGAAACATCACTGACCCTACTAGTGATCAAGAGCACTGCTTTCTAACATTTATGGGTTAAAAGAGTTAACCTAAGAGACATGCAACATCGAACGGGTCATAGTATATTAATATCCCTCAAGCCTGATCAAGTAGTTTAAAATATTTGGTCAGATTCCAGCTTAATTGATATGAAGATGTCAATCATTAACCTTCTGGTAATTTTAATCAGCTTTCTCTAAAACACTTATTAGCATGCACTGCTGCTCCATCAGTATCTTATCCTTATACTACAATAAATTTCTCATGGCTCATTTCTTTTTCTCAGCTCAAATCCTTTAAAGTTGCTAGTATTTGCACTTATTTGCAGATCAAAAAGCTACTGAATCGACAAAATGCCTAAAATGAAAAATCATCTCAAAACACAATTTCCAGTAACTAAACACATGGAATCATAAGCAAACACGTGCTTTTGACAAATTTAACCTCACCAAAAACAAATTTTGCGATACTATGCTAATTAGCCACCCAAACATACTTTTTCATTAAAAGCACGTCACACAATTGACAATACAAATGCATTCCCCCACGCAAAATCTGTATCACACACAAAACCTGAAAATACTATTTGACCATTTCATTTCCATAAACAAAAAGCACATCCACTTCCATGACAACGTGAGCATTTTACGTAAAATTAGAAGCAGCAGCAAAATCATTTCACAAATATGACAAAAAAATAAAACATAAACAAATTTCGAATCTGACAATAAATTATTCAAAACCTACTCATCCGAACAAGTGTGTATGAGTGTTTATATTCCCAAAATACATACCGCTATCGCCGATCAACAGGAGTTTAATGAGATAATCGTAATCGGCTCGAGCTCTAGCGGGTGGAGCGGCCATTTGATTTGATTTGATTTTTTCCTTGAAAAGCAAACCCTATAATTCAACTAATCAAGTATTGTGCAGATATTTAGAAATTGAAACTGTACATAATAAAAGATAGACAAGAAACATATGAAAATTACCAGATTGGAAAGCAAAAGGATCTAATAATTGGAGAAAAAAATATAAAAATGGCTTGATCAACAATTATATACTTTGACGGTGAGAGATGGCAAAAAAAATTCGACAAATTCGATATTCGTGGGGCCTCGTCCCGAATGGGTTGGGGTTAACTCGATTAATTGGGTATCGGGACGGGGCGAGGAATTTTTCCCCGTTGCGGGTTAGGGGCGGGGACGGGTAACGGGCGCCCGCACCGTCCCGTCCCGCCCTGCCCTGCCCTGTTTAATTTTTAATTTTATTATTTAATTTTTTTAGAATTCAATACTTTAAATTAGAAATTTCATTAGTTCTAACATGAAATAATAACTAAAATTATTTGTTTAAATTTAATGAATATGAGCAATAAAAATAAATTATCAAAAATTAAAAAAAATTAAAATTAAAATTAAACGGGATAGTAAACGGGGCAAGAACCTCGTCCCGCCCCGCCTTAAATGGGTAACGGGACGGGGAATTGCTTGGCAGGGCGGGAGAGCCTGTCCCGCCCCGTTGCCATCCCTAATCTTTTGAAGGTTAAAAACAAAGATGCACTTAAACTAATATGTTGAATGTGTTATACAATTATAAAATATCGTCTTATTTAAAAACCAATACTATCATTTAAGTTAACAAGTAAAAATTAAACACTTTTTACTTAAAAATTCAAAATTTGTTTATTTAATATAGATAAAAACTCTATCATCTTTCACCTGTTTCGACTTCGAATTTTTAGAAATTTATCGAACGCCGAATAAGAAAATATTTTTTTATATCAATAACTTCGAATGGTAAGTAGGTTTACGTATATTTAATTTCGTTTTCGTTAAATTAATATACGTTTTTAATAGATAAAACTTGTTTCGATATAGATTAATATGTAGATAATTTTTTTAACAGATTTACCATATACAAGGCAACTCGAAATCTGGGTATCGAGGCAAAGGTATCATTCTATTGTTCAGGAGAGAGGCTGAAATTTACAGCGTTGAAGAGTGTAATAAGTTTATGGTTGAAATAAGAAGTAAATCATTTCAGGTATGGGAATATCTAACAAAAATAAAGATTGAACATTGGGGGCGCTCACAGTTTTCAGAATGTCGATACAACATGATGACGTCAAACCATATACAATTTCTCAATGCATTATTCAAAAAAGATCGAGAGTTACCAATCATTGCAATAAGTAAAAACATTCGTAATAAACTGCAGCAGTGGTCACGACTGACATGCGGAATCATTGAGTTGCACGAGTGTGCTAGCACCAGTTTAAGAGGATAAAGGTTACGAGGAAGTTGAATGTGGAACCACTAAATAAGTTGCGCTTTTCTGTGAAATGTACATATAATATCGCATACATGGTGGACTTGACAGATAACACTTGCACTTATAGTCGATTTCAGTTGGAGAGTTTTTCGTGTAAGCATGCAGCCACATTGGCTATGTATAAAGACTTTGTAGCGAGAACCTTATACTTTCCTTATTACACGACTAATTATTGGGGAGTATTGTATGCTGGGACTATATTTCCTCTACAAATGAAGTCGAGTGAAGTTCTCGATCATATTCTCCCACTTAATAGTTTGTTACCACCCGAAATTGAACTACATAATCCTAAACGTTCACGTACGTCTAGAATATCATTTATCGGAGGGTTTTCTAGTCCCAATAGGTGTGGCAGGTGCAAAATAATAGGGTATACTTGCCAATTTTGTACAAATTGAATTTTCCTAAATGATAATTAGATGAATGTGTATGGTTTCGGTGTTAAGTGAACAATATTTTATTGCGAACATGCTACAATTGCTCATATAATAATGTGTTAGTTCGGTATCGTGTAACTAAAAATCAAGTTTTCAAATTTAAAAAATTATAAATACTTACTATTCTCATCGTCGTCATGTCCCGCATGATGGTTAGTCTATCATATACAATCAACCCCGCTCATCTAGTTATTAAAGGAACGATCACAGCCACTGACTCCAGGTTAAGCTCGAACTCACCGTGTTAGACAGAAATTATCGGAGTCGTACACCTATATAGTGGAATTAGCAAAGACGATCTCCACGACAAAGTAATGATGATTCGCGATCACTGAAATGTATATATGCGTACAACCCTCTCATGACTTTTCCCCAACATTCGACCACATCCCTATAACCCACTAGAGCATATATTCGGGTACTATTTACTCATTACCTATAAGTTCGAGCGACTGATACTCAATGGTAACGACACGTAGGAATTCGATGCTTAATATAACTCGACCATTAATGTCCAATGATCTCGAATATTTTTGAACCCGATGTCGCAACAAGTCTATAGCCAGGTTGATGTGCTACATCAGGACGCACCAATAAAAAAAAGGATGTTGTTTCATTTAATAAATAAAAATTTATGTATACATAATAAATAATAATTGCAATATTACACTTACATCGTCGACGAGTCAGTTCCCGAAATCGTGATGTCATGAAATCAATTATAAGCATCCAAGATCGTTCTTTGAGTTATAGTATGGCTAGTTTTGAAAAAAGAAATAGAAAAAAATGTTAAAAGAAGTATAGATGAGTTAGCGTAGCATACTTTACTAAAATCATAATATACTACCCGGGCATAATTCTTTTCCACTTTGTCTCGAATGCTTTCCAATGGCATGATCCACCTCTCAAAAGAGATTGTGGTACGTCTCATCGACGAACGTCCACCTCTTCTCTTCAGCAGTGAAGGGAGAAACGACGTACTGTGACGGCAATCTAGGCCTATCACCCACTTATGCACGTCAACAGCACGCTTTTTACTCTATGTCACAATGGACCTCTCCTCATCAGCTATCTCCTCCGCTCCGGGGCCGCCACATTCTTCGTCATCGGGGCTACCCCATTCGTTATCTCCTTCTTCGCCACCTCTACTGGTCCTATAAGGGCCACCCCCTAACACTCCACGGATAACAAAAATGATTCTAATGCACCATCATGTATCCACAACGGTGTATGACCCCAATCTTCGTCACACCGTCTATCACCTCCTCGTCTACTGCTATATCGTCTTAGAGCGCTGTAATCTCATCCCAAAGGTCTACTATATGGCCTCGTAACATTGTAACATCATGTCATAAATATGATACCTCGTTTATCAACTCTCGTCGCAGTGTCCTTAACTCCTCTCATAGCGCACACACCTCATCTTTCAACTCTTGTCGTAACGCGCCCACCTTTTCTATCATAAATCCAGTCGAGCGGACATACATATCATCAAAATAATGACTCTAATCGTGTACAGTAAATCTACGGGAGATGTGTATGGATGGAGGAGAAGGAGATCTCATAGACGGAGCTGATCCCATTAGCGGAAGTAATCTCATCGACGAAGGTGATCGTCGATCAACTGTACTGCACTCTTACACAAATAACAACTTTAAAAATTATTAACTTAATCAAAATATGCCAACACATACAAAATAGTAATCAACAAATTATATTCAATGCACATACTCAATCTCGATTCAGGATGGAATTGGACATCTGATTGTCTTGAGTATGCAGAATGGCTAATTCACACACAAACCTCGACCCTCTCCTCTGTCAATGACGTGAACTCATTTAGGACTTCAAGCTGACATATTAACATTTCAATAGTTAATGATCATGTGTTAAGATTTTAAAAGAACATACAATATAAATCGCCAATGTATAATACTCATCTGAAGGTCGTCGATGAAAATTAATAACTGTCTGCCAGATGGATTAACCTTCTGTTCAGGATGCTCGCCAATGATGCATCCGATGACAGCATATCTCCCCTCACCTCGCAAACCGGGTACAAAGAGAGAGATAGTCTCATATGTCCATATCTGCAATACATACAATTATTGCATACAATTATTATATATACATTTAGTATAAAATTTATTTTCACGTTGATTATGTTAAACATTTACCTGCACTGTTAGGAATAATCTATAAGTATCGTACTTACACAAAAACCTTTGGGCTTCGAATGTGAGATGGTGAAGACGTGTACAGTGTCTTCAAAATATCTCCATCCCCACGGATAGTTGTTGAAGGCATCGATGTCGCCAACAACTTCAAAATGAAAAAAGATTGATGCAATAATAATAATAATAAAATTAAGAAATTTACAAACAAAATTAAGAAAATAATAATAATAAATTAAATACAAATTAATGACCAAAAAGAAAAAAATAAAAAATAAATATAAAAAATAAAGCAAGGATATTATAAAGTATTTTAAATTAAAAAAATAAATTAAATTTTTAATAAGAAGAAAACAATTAAGGAGTTTTTTAAATGATTACTATAAAAATTATGATAAAAAAATTAAACAAAAGGAAATTGTAAAAAT
>CAIGRB010032550.1:0-12331 GCA_903798255.1 Fraxinus quadrangulata | reverse complement strand
AAATAAAGAATATAAATATTATTTAATTAAAATTAAAAAAATTAAAGATTTATTTAAAAAGAATATTAAATTAAAAGGAATTTTAAATTTAAAAAAAAAAATAAAGCCATGTTTGACACACATTCTTTAAAAATATATTTTTTCAAAACTCATTTTCTATCATACATTTTTCAATAAAATAATATTTTTATCACATCAATAACTTTTTCTTACTTTTGACCACATATTTTCTATCATATCACTATTTAAAATACATTATTTTCTCAATAATATCTATCAAACACACTTTAAAACAAAAAAAAAATTTGATAATTTGGTAATTTTCAATCTAAATGTATTTATTTAATTTATAAAAAGAATTAAAATTTCTTAATTTGTAAATTTAAAAAAAATATGTGGGCTAACTGTTAAACGACCCAGGCAGTCGCCAGGCCGATTGTTAACGGTTGGGTCCAATTTGGCGACTCTTAAGTTGCCCGAATGGTCGCTCTCGTCGAAATTGTCATTTTTGGCAAGACTAAGTTATTTTTTGACATATTCAGCGCTTAAATCACTACTATACTCAATAATCTACATAAATAATAAAAAATAAACATTTTAAATATCATAAAATCCATAAAATTTTCAAACATCATAAATGAAAAATCAATCTTATAATCCACAAAAAAAACTAATCTTGTTGAAAATAATACCATCGGTGACTTGGTTGTGTAGTGGTCGGACTGCAAGGATAGCAATTTCGATTATATTTGACTGTTAGAGACTATGTGAGTTTTTTCTTTTTTCCTCTCAATTCTCGTTTTCCATATGGGAGTAAAAACGGCATTTGGTAAATATATGCTATTTCAAACAAACCTTTTTTAACTGGTCAAATGCCAATATAGAAATATGAGCGGGTCAACCAGCCATTTCCATATATTTTTTCCTAGTCGGTCGTTGAAATCTGATATCTTTCTCAATTTCCCTTTTCTTTAATTTCACAAATGACAAAAAATTATAGAAATTTTGTTTCGAAAAAATTATAGAAATTAAAAAAAAATACTTCCGAAGTTCAAAAATTTCTCTTATTTTACACCCCCTTATCCCTTATCACTTTTAAGTAATATAGCACGCAAGATGAGGTTGATGTATCTAAAATGTCATTGTGAATACCTAGATGAAATTTTGTACAATTATTTGTAGTTGATTTGCTCAAAATAAAGCATAAAATATAAAATTGACACGTTACATAAGAGCTTCTTCGACATAATTTAGATGTTAATCACATTAATTTACTTATTTTATTTGAGTCCCATTTTTAGAGAATAATGCATTTTGTAATAGTTGATTAATGGAAAATGTATGATTAAAGATAGAGAAAAATTTTGAATTTGCGTGTACTATTATTTTATGGAATAATGTATGGTTAAAAATAAGAAAGATAAAAATATATTTTGGAAATAATGAGAATCAAACAAATACCTAATTTGTATTATTTTTCTAAAGAATATATATAAAGTTTAGCGCATGTAGTGATTAAAATACAAACTAAGTTAATAATTAATCTTAGCAACTTATTTTGTGTAAATTATAATTTTTCAACAACATATTTTATTAACATTTATCATAATTTACTGAAAATCTAATTTTTAATCTCCATCAAACATAGACTTAATCTAACAAAATAGTTTCCTATGAAACAAGAGGAAGTTTGTAATATAACACAAGCACTATAAATTAAGCCGAGCTTTGTTCTCTAAAAATTAATTTTTCCACAAATTCATTTTCAATCACATTTTATTAATAAAACAAATTTACATGTAAACTCACAAATTTTTCATGCTTTTTAATCACATTTTCTACACGAAAATACTATTACAAATTTTTTCCCCAAAATGCTCTATATGAGTCTTTTTTTTTTTTTTTTTGAAATAATAAAATTTGTAACAATGTTTTATCTGGAGAATGTGCATTAAAATATAGAGAGATGCTATATGGACAGAGCCACATCAGTTCTATTAAAAAATATAGGAAAAAATTTAGGATTATGTGTAATTTTTTTTTTTTTTTTTGAGAAAATGTGTATTTAAAAATAAATTTGAAAAAAAAAATAGAGAATGTGACTCAAAATGGCAAAATGGGGTCAAACATAGTATAAGTGATGACACATGACAAAAATGTGAATAACGGTAAAATGATCTTATTCATAACATACGAACTTGTTACTCGAATTTCGTTCGAACAACGTGAGAAATGTTGGAATCCACCAATTAACGAAAAAAATGTAATATTGTTAATAAAAAACGATTGTAGAGTTTTTCAAATCCTTTAACACATATTTAAAGAGTAAAAAACAAATAATAACCAAAGCGAAACCATAATTCACTAAACAAATTCAAATAAATTAGGAAATTAAAAAACAAATCAAAATGGAACTAAAATACTGCAAAATGAGGAAAATACTCTTAAACCGACTCAAAATAGTAAAAAGCTAAAATGGAAACGATGACATCTTCACCTCGACAAAACTATAGAAAATCAAAAATTTCGTTCTTTTAATCACGCGTTTTTCAAGAAATTATTATTCTCCACGTTGTAATTTGGAAAAATAGAGCCCAAACAAAGGCTTAGGATATTCTCTTCTGGTCCATCCGTATCTGTTGACCTTTGCAATTTCCGTGACAGTGCATTCTCGAAATTGGAAAGAAATTCAATTTCATTTTCTCCTTTTCCCCCGGCTCATACGATAATTGATAGCCTCCTTTAATGGCAAGTAATGAGATGACTTGAAACAGACTGAAACACTCCTATACTCACGATAGTTTTTCGTTTACTCAACTGCTCTCTCTCTCTCTCTCTAAAAATGTAAATGCGTCTATAAATACACTGAACTTGTCTTCGTCTTTACGTTGAATTATCTCTTCGAGATCTGAACTCTGTTTCCGACGCTCTCTGTTTTCTCTATTTTAATCATTTTAGGTACGTTTCATTCCATCTTTCTGGGATTTTTGTTTTCCTTCTGTTTCACGCTGTTTTGTGCACTCTTTTCTGCATATGTACTCTTTGTTTCCGACGATTTTGTTTATACTTGAGTGAAATTTTGGTTCTCGTCAAGCATTAGTTGCAGCAGGACGAAATTATAGCACTTCTTGATCGATGTATGCTCACACGTCTTTAGTTAAAGAATTTCTGTTTTCTATTTAGGCTTATTTTGTTCGATTTTTATAGATATTTTCATATTCACGAACGGTCTAAGTTCACCTGCATAAGCGAGCGTTCTTTCCATGTATAACTCATTTTTTATTTATTTTTAATTATACTAGCAAAAATGCTCCCCTTTGCACACTTGTAAATATGTGGAATTTTATAATCTTCAGTTTCCAGCTCATATGTGTGATCCCATTGTGGACCATTTGTGATTGGAGTGCAAATCATGGCAGCTGTTTTCTTCTCCTTTAAGAGTGCTCTGTCTTAGGCTTTTGCCATCATTTTTTCGATTTATTTTTCGAATACTTATTAATAGTTTTGTTTGCTTATGAATAACGTCTTATAGCAACATATGACTAGTTGTTTGCTATTTTTGTACAAAAAAGAGTTCATAGTTTGTTCGATTTCAAGATTTTTCTCCCCAGACAATTGTAAGCATTTTTTTTTCCCTTTTTCTAACCAAATAGTTGTTGAAAATTATGATCAACAAAATCCACTTACCTGGGCAGGACTTTTTCCATATAAACTCATTGATTCTATGCTCAAACAGGAGCAAGAACAAAAATGGTTATTTAAAAGGAGGTTACTTAATTTTGCATGCTTTCTCAACTATCTCTATTTATAGATTTTTACGTCGTTCGTGTTTTTTACCATGTGGCAACCATTGATTAGTGAGCTTCTAACTGATTCTGTTAGCTTTTTTACTTTTTATTCGCATGTCCACGTGTTCCTCGTTCATTGGTTATGAAGTTATGCTTTACATTCATATTCGCGTGTGCTTTGATAACGATTTCTGCTCATGTGAAATAGCTGGTGGAACCAGTCACCAGTTATGTACATTTGCTCGTTGCTTACACGATACTAATTATAAAGCTTCGCATCACAAATGTTTGCTTATTTTATCATGGGCTCGCACATGGTTCAGGTTCACTTGACAAAGATTCGAGTCTGCTACTAATCTTTTGTAAATTTTAATTGATAGCAAATATTCCTCGAAGTCCGAGTCTAAGCATTTATGTTAAGTTTAGGACTTGATTATTTAATTTTATGTTATGCAGACTTACAAAATGTTTTGATTATATCTATTTTTTTTTAATTTTTTTTTTATGGTACAAGTTGTTCATATTTTATTACGACAAATGAACCTAAAAAAATTTATAATGAGCCTTTTGACTTGTGGTCTTGTACGGTTTATTTCATTTTGTGTTGGAATGAGGTTAAATAATTAACAATAGTGTTGTGACAGTTCTATTAGAATATTTTGTTCTTCTTCTTGACTAAAACAGATACCCAATTGTGTGTATATCACCACACAGACAATTTGTGCTTGTGCCTGGCTTATCATATAGATTAAATGCGCAATCTGGATTGCAAGGTTAAATAATGATTACTGGATTTTGTGAATCACTTGATGTAAAAACTTAACATGTAAGTGAGGCCACATGTTATTCATTTTAATTTTGTTTTCAACACGTCCTCGTGTGTAGACGGGGTTCAACTTTTTTCTGTCAAAGCGTTAACATGTGCACACATGATTTTGAGGAGAAAAATTATCAATCCTCGTATATTAATTCACAATATGTATATTAATTTACTATCATATATGGCCTGCTACATATTCAAGTCATGGTATACATAACGGAATAAATGAAAATGGCAATGCAATCAATCACCTATAGCTAAGTAATTATATCTATTCTCTGCAATTAAGGATTTTTCCACCAATTTCAACATTTCAATTTAAGGATTTTCAAAAATTTCCTATTGCTGCTTCATAAACTATGCAATGAAAACCTATTTATTCGATATGTAGATGATTTTGCAATCTATTGATGTGTGTGGGTAGAAATTTGTTCTGGTTGTAGTTTTAAGTTATAGCTTCTTCTCCAGAGAGCATGCCTATTTTATGGATAGTTCTCTTCTTTTTACTTCACCTGTTCCACTGCAAACCTGAAGTTTGTTTGATCGGTTCCTTTTTTGTGACATGCTATTTTTCTTATTAGCATTAGATTGTAAGTGCATATGGTTTTGAAAAGGAAAGAGGCTTTATGAGGAAGAATTCAATGAACAAAGAACTAGAATTAAAAAAGAAAGGGAAAGGAAAAAGAAGAAGAGAAGAGAAGAGAAGCACATGTTAGAGAGGGAGAACATGTGTTTGTAATCAACAGTCAAGTTCAAGTATTACATTGCATAGACCCTCTTTTTAGAAAACTATAATAAACTGAAATGAGCTGATCTAAATCAAACTATCTTTATTCCTAATCTACTACGAATATCTTTGATTCTTCATTCCCCATCCCTTCAATTCCTACGTGATTTTTATATTGAGGAGACACGTTTATTCCATGTCCTGATATGCAGCTTGGAGTTATGGCACCAACTATTGAGACACCAAATAAAGCTCTCTACCCTCAGAAGTCATCACATCCACCTCTTAATGAAAGGATACTCTCCTCCATGAGCAGGAAAACAGTTGCTGCCCATCCTTGGCATGATCTTGAGATAGGTAAATAACAATTACTACATCTTCATTGTAATATCTAGACTAGCGTGCTAGAGCTTAATATGTCTTTGTTATTATTTGCAGGACCTGGAACCCCAACAGTTTTCAACTGTGTGAGGATATTGAACTCTCTCTAACTCTTTACATTATTTATTGTTGGTCTAAAATAGAGAAACTAACTTAAGTTGAAAAATTCTCTATGATTCTATAATTTCAGCTTGAGTAAATGTGAATGTCATTTTACGGTAAAACAGGTGGTAATTCATAACATTTTAGATGAAATAATCTTACTTGATAAGCATGCCAGTCTGCTTTTAGGCTTGAACTTATAACCCTTCAGTAAAAGAGTAACGTGTAACTTGCCTTACTGAAATTGTCTAAGCTTTTCCCAAGCTGACTCGTGAAATAATGTATTGCTATTTCACTCGATCAAATCTTCTATTTTTTTATTTTTGCTTTGATTGCATTCTATGATAATTTTGATCCTCCTCTGTGATCCCCTTTTTTCTCTTTTATAGACCTTGTTTGATTCCTATTTTTTTCAAAATACATTTTTCTCTCTTCTTTTCAACCACACATTCTTTAATAAAATAATATTATACGCAACCCAAAAGCTTTTCCTTCATTTTTTACCGCACATTCTCCAACAATATGACCGTTATTCATTTTGGAGCTGAGACGAGTTTGCTGCTTGTCTTACCCTCTTCTCGATTGATTAAGTTGTGGAGGACGTGTCTATTTTATATTTAAATAAACTGAATTAATCCCTGCAGGTGGTTGAGATTAGTAAGGGAAGTAAGGTGAAATATGAACTTGACAAGAAAACTGGTCTAATCAAGGTACCTGGCGCATAAACTTCTAATGCAAGCTGTAATAAAATAGTTGTGAGTTCTGAAATGCTTAAACTACTGCAGGTTGATCGTGTTCTTTACTCATCGGTTGTATACCCCCATAACTATGGTTTCATTCCCCGTACTCTTTGTGAGGACAATGACCCTATGGATGTATTGGTTATCATGCAGGTATGCACTTTATCTAGAATTTTCGTACTATTTGCAAGACTAAATATTTGTGATTTGTGAATGTAAAACTGCAATAGTTTGTTAAGATGTATGTGACAAGTATACCTTAAACCCGGGATAATTTTCAAATTTTAGCGACTGAATAGCTATCAAGATGAATGCATAAAGTATCTTCCTAATTTTTGAGAAAAGAAAACTTCAGAAGATAATGTGCAAGACTAAAGGTGCGTGTAAAAATACATATTTGTATCCGAGCTTAGCATAAATGTGACACAGAAAAATTTATGCATCTGACCAATCCCCTGTTTGAGCCCCGTTCTATAAAAATTCATTTTTCCCCAAATCCATTTTCAACCACACATTCTCTCGATAAAATAATTTTACATGTAAATCCAAACTTCTTTTCTACTTTTTAACCACACACTCCCAAAAAAATCACTGTTACAAAATATATTTTCCCCAAAAATGGGGCTTAAAAAAACTTAAAAAGTAATATTAATTTTTGCCTGCTTCTATGCTGCACACATGGATGTATTTGAAACTTCAAACTTGCAATCCTAAATTTTGTATCTGAACTTAGCTGTTTGGCTTTAGACTAGTAAAATAGCTACGGATAGTTTCTACCCCTTCTGAAACTGTGAAGTTCTGAAACGTTTTCAACTTTCAATGACATTGTTTTTTCTTGTATGCAACTTTTTCCTGAGCCTAACTATTTGGATGCATAAACAGGAACCAGTTGTTCCAGGGTGCTTTCTCAGGGCAAAAGCAATAGGCCTAATGCCCATGATTGATCAAGTACATTTTATATCTTACATGTAAATAGTATCATTTTATCGTTCAGAGATATATGAGTTTGCTTTGGAACACAGGGAGAGCAAGATGACAAAATAATAGCTGTTTGTGCTGATGATCCTGAATATCGACACTACACAGACATTAAAGAGCTTCCACCCCACCGTTTGGCTGAAATTCGCCGATTCTTTGAAGATTGTATCCTTTCAAAATAGAACTTAAATCCTATATAGCATAAACTTTCTATTTTGCGGAAAAGTTCTTATTTCATTATTAGGCTGTTTTGAATGGGCAGCATCTTCAATATCGACGATCTGAATATTCTCTTAACACTTGATCAGACAAGAAAAATGAGAACAAGGATGTTGCAGTTGATGATTTTCTGCCAGCAACCAAGGCCTATGAAGCTATACAGCATTCCATGTAAGTGGTGATGAACATCATTCATTCCCTTTTTCCCATTTCAAAATGTGAGTTAAACGTTGCAATGCAAGATGTTGCTAAAAACAACTATAAACAGGCAACATTTTTGCTTTACTATAGATTTATAAGAGGAAACATGTAAAGAAAATTAAATTACGTAACTTCACTTTCCTACTGTTTGGGCCAGATTAAAATCATTAAAATCTGATTTTAATCTAAGTCAAAGTTAAACAATCAATATTAACTACATCTTTTCAACCACACATTTCAAAAACTTCTATTACAATCCATTAAAAATCTAATTTTAATTCACACCAAACACCCTCTAAGAATAACATTCATTCAAAAAGGTGTACATTCAGCTTAACATATGCAAACTCGAAAATATCTTCCACTTTCGTGTTTCACTATTTTTGACAATGCATGTACTATTTGCTACTGCAGTAAATATAGCTCTACAACTCATTGTCAGTCTTTTTGACAATTTTTTGCCTATAATCAAGTGGCTTTTATTTGAAGATCATTGATATCATCGCATAATCATGGACACACAATGGACTGGCCACAATTTTGTCATTTGTCACTTGATTTATTGCCCTTGTACTTTTGGATGTTGCCAGTAGTTGTTTGACTGGGTACATATTTTTCTTCATGTGCAGGAACCTGTATGCAGACTACATAGTGGAGAACTTACGACGCTAGTTCGTTCACATCTAGCAATCAATGGGTTACCATGAAGCTCATATTACTACTTCTCAAACTGTGATCTATACTATATTATGATGATCATGAAAAAACTACATTTACGACTTTTACAATGTTGAATTAATATAAAGTAACAAATGTTTGTTTGTCAATGCAATTTTTAATATATGGTCTGCCTGTTTGGAAGACTGCTACTGTATAAAGATTATAGAATTAAGCCCATGTATGGTGAAAATTAAAACCAAATTTTTAGTAAATTTTGATAAAAGTTGACGAAATGTGTGATTGAAAATTGTGGGTCCTATGAAATATGTGATTAAAATTGAATTGACTTCGACTTAATTAAAATCACTACCAAATAGGAGCTAAGTTTCGATGCACAATGGATCATGCACCTGGACAATTACATCAGCATGAAGCTCAAATTAATTTTGACATCATGAAGAACTGATACAATTGTTTCTTGTTATTTTACTTTACAAATCAGGTTGCAATATGCTCTTGTGATGCACGAAATGGTACTAACCCAAAATGGAGCTAGTTGATTCCAAAGGAATATTGAGCATGTACCTATCAATACTTGTTGATTCAATCGAATATTGAGAAATACAAATTTGGGATCAAAAGAACATGGAGAACTCTCCCAAGATTTACATATTATAATGAAAATACCAACAAACTAAGCCCTGGTTCTTTTTATAAGAAAGCACTGATATGCAAAAAAAAAAAAAAAAACTAAGCAAGATAACAGAGAATTACTCTCTTTATTTCAGAATAATTTACAAAGATCAGACTTCTAGCCTTTAAATTAGTTCACTTGTGCTATTTGTTTCTTTCTTTTAGCAATATTATCCTTCCCAGTTTATTCATCATAATGGTTAGACACCTTTCAAAAATGCATTTTATCAATGTATGCAAATCATGAGCAGGTGCTAGATGAGAGAGACATCAGTTTCTGCATATAGTTTTACTATCAGCACGTTTAGTACAAATATTTGTGCTGTAAGGGCAAATTTGATACTCACTATCAGTACAATTGACAAGAATTTAGTATTTTTTCTTCTAAAACTCTATTACCAAACAAGTAACAAGTGAATTGTTTGTGGTTAGCTCGGAGTCGAGTCTTCAAAACGAGTGACACCCCTAATGGTCATCAATTTCCTTTAGGCATGTACTTCGATTCTTAAGATAGTGTTCTGTGTGAGTGATGTTCTACGAATCATCTACTTTTCATTTTATACAAAATAGTGACATGGTTTTCAATGTAATTGAACTCAGAGAAACTCCTCAGAGTACATAGTATTGAATATGCAGTCATTGTCATTTGATTAATTAATGCATAATGCTTGGAATTGAGGCAATTAGTTTTATTGTATTTTCTTTAAAATTGGAGAATCAATTCCCTTAATAAACCTAATTCCATTACAGATCAGTTCAAAAAATGAAATAAAAAACAGATCAACTGAACTCTATAATTTCTCCGATCAACAACAGTGAGAGATAAACATTATTGTTATTCTAAGAACTTGTAAATTTCGTAACAGCTTTGGTACCTTCAGAAACCGCATGTTTCGCCAACTCACCCGGCAAAACAAGCCTTACAGCAGTCTGGATCTCGCGAGAAGTGATCGTAGGTTTCTTGTTGTAGCGAGCCAATCGCGACGATTCCATTGCGAGCTTCTCAAAAATGTCATTGATGAAACTGTTCATGATTCCCATGGCCTTACCGGAAATTCCAACGTCCGGATGCACCTGCTTCAGAACTTTGAATATATAGATTTTGTATGTTTCGATGCTCTTCTTAATCTTTTTCTTCTTCTTACCATCGGCACTGGGGCCGCCTTCCTTCGAGATCTTCTTCTCCGCCTTCGGTGGCTTCTTCTCCGCCGTCACCGGCTTCTTCTCTGCCGGCCTTTTCTCTGCCTTCGGTGCCATTGAGAATGAATGAAGGAAGGAATGAACAGACGAACTGGAAGACAATTAGAAGGCGCTTTGGATTGGTGGAGGAAGGGAACGGGAGGCGATTTGTTTATATACAGTAATGGTGGATTCCCATTGGCTGATTGCAGTGTTTTGCGGATCCATGACTTGGCTTTTGTTTGTCCGTTAGATTGGGATCTCGGGGTTTACGGTTGATATGTGGCACTATTAGGTTGACAAGCTGGATATTGTAAGAAATGGGGACCACTAACTCGAGCTTAACGTGGGTCAACTCCCCTTGAAATTTTTTGGCTCGACTCTACTTGTCACATTGGTTTTCTGTGGGTTAGACAAGTTGAGTCGAATTTACTCGCCGGTTGATTGTCTTTCAATTTTTAATTTATATCAATATTTATTTCTATATTATAAAAGATAAAGAATAATAATAAAAAGTTTCAAATTGAAATTCAAGCAGCCGTCTGTCTCGAATATGAACAAGCTGCTTCAGTGCTTCGCCGCTCGATCGGGATTTTAGGCTTATCAAACGAGTCGTTTCCAAGTCTATTCGAGCAGCGAACAATTTGTTCCAATTCTCATCCCAATGTGTGTGCATTCCACTAGTTTGAAATTACTATAAACGATTTAGCACTTGATTTGGCAGCTTCTTTTACCGAATTAGTGTGTGTTTGATGGATATTATTAAGGAATTGATGTATTTTAAATAGTGATATGATAGGAAATATGTTGTTAAAAAATAATGAAAAATTTTGATGTGATGGAAAATATTATTTTATTAAAAAATATTTTGTTCAAAATGAATTTTAAAAAAATATATTTAGTGTTATAATGTAAAACGTGAAGGGAACAAGGGTTGCAGCCATTGTTGACTTCTTTCTCACAAATCAATTAAATTTTTTAATGAGAGGACTATTTTGCCCCTTAATTGTAGCATAGGTAGGGTATTTTAGAGATTTACGTATAGAAAAAGACATCTGCTTGTGAGATTGTCAAATATTGCGGCTGGACTAGCTGTAAATTATTATTACGTACGAATTTTTTATTAAAATATGAGAGGAAAGACAGTCAAACGGCGCTTAATTTATAAATGGATAGGAGATGATATTTAGGGTCCGTTTGATTATAAGAATATAATTTGGGTGAAAAAAAATGAATTCTATGGAATTAAATCATTTAGAACTTGTTTTATTGAAAATTATCAATTATTGTGTTTGATTGATATAATTTTGCACCTGAAAAATATTGAAATTTTGGATCTTTTGGTATTCGTTTGACTTTATTTTTCATGAAAATTGTCCATTAAAGGATTATAATTTGTTACAGTTGGGGATATAATTTGTTTCCATTGTCAAAAAAATATAAAAAACAAAACAAAAAAACAGCCTAGAAAACCAATTCCCACCAAAAGTGGTGTGAATTGATTTACCTCAAAAAGTAAGAAAATGTGGCAAATCAAGAAAATGTGGAAAATTAATTACCTGTAAAATGTTTCCTATCAAACACTCTAAAAAATGGAAAATGGCAAAAAAAAAAATCCATCTTCCATGAAAAACTTGCCTTATCAAACAGGGTCTTAGAGTTTATTGAAATATGTGATTTGGAAATAAAATCATTATAAAAATAAATAAAGAAAAGAAACAAAAATAGACCCCTATTTGATCGCCATTATTGGCAAAAATAATATTTTGAATAATAATTTTTTTAAAAATGTGTGATTAAAAAATTAAGAAAATATTTCGAATTTACGTGCAGAATATTTTAT
>CAIGRB010032547.1:0-22756 GCA_903798255.1 Fraxinus quadrangulata | reverse complement strand
AAAGACTAATTCTTCCTCTCGATCCAATGCAGTATATGCTGCTTTGTTGTGTGAGTTCAGGATGTTGCATGCTCGATTGTCAGCTATTACTTCAGGGGCAGTATTAGCTCATTTTCAGGTGGGGCCTACTTTGGTGGATAGGATTGGATTGGCCCAATCTCAAGATTTGACACTGAGAATATTGAAAGCCGAAGTTAGTGTTGGGTTAAGAACAGACTATGCAATTAGAAATGATGGTACGTTGGTTATGGGAAACAGGTTGTGCTCACGCAGTACTAAAATGTATCATACATTCAAAGAGAATTATTGGTGGGATGGCATGAGGAGAGATAAAGCAGAATTTGTATCAAAATGTAAGGTCTATCAGCAGGTGAAACCAGATCATCAGAAAAAAGCTGGACATCTACAACCTTTGCCTATTCCACAATGGAAGTGGGAACACATTACCATGGACTTCTTGTTGGTCTTCCTCGTACTCAGAATGGTTATGATGGTGTTTGGATGATTGTGGATCGTTTGACCAAGACTGCCATATTTTTGCCAATCAAAACTACTTATTCTCTGAGTAAGTTGGTTAAATTGTATGTGGATAAGATAGTTAGGTTAAATTGTGTGCCAGTGTCTATTGTATCTGATAGAGATTCTTGGTTTACATCTAAATTTTGACCTAGTTTGCAGAGATCCTTAGTACAGCTTTTCATCCCCAGACAAATGGCCAGTCAGAGATGACCATACAAACTCTTGAGGATATGTTGAGGGCTTGTGTTTTAGAGTTCAAGGGTAACTGGGATACAATTGTCTTTGATGGAGTTCTCTTACAATAACAGTTACCACTCCAGTATAACAATGGCTCATTTTGAATCTTTATATGGTAAAAAGTGCAGAACACCAGTATGTTGGGATGAAGTTGGTGAAAGAAAGTTAGTAGGCCCTAAATTACTTCAAATGGCTTTAGAAAATGTGAAATTGATTAGAGAAAATTTGAAGATAGCACGAGACAAACAGAAAAGTTATGCAGATAGGCACATGAAAGATCTTGAATTTGCAGTTGGAGATAAAGTATTTTTAAAATTGTCACCTTGGAAAGGGTGTTGAGATTTGGCAAATGAGGAAAGTTGAGTCCACAATTTATTGTATCTTATCACATTACCGAGCGGATTGGTCCAGTTGCATATCGATTAGATTTTCCAGATGAATTATCCAGGATCCACGATTTTTTCTCGTTTCTATGCTTCGTAAGTATATCACTAATCCATCTCATGTTCTAGAGTCTCATCCAGTTCAGTTGAAAGAGAATTTGACTTATGAAGTAGAGCCAGTGGGAATTTTAGACAGAAAGGAGCAGGTTCAACGAGGTAAAGCAATTTCATTTGTAAAAGTCCAATGGGAAAATTAGGCGGTAGAGGAGGCTACATGGGAAAATGAGGACTTGATGCGTGCTCAATATCCTCATCTATTCGTTGATTAGCCAGATGCCCATCAAATTTTCAGGACGAAATTCTTTTAAGGATGTAAGATTGTTACAACCAATTTCATTTAAAGTCAAAAGTAGAATTGTCAAAGTCATAGTCAAATAGGATAATGAAAAGCACATCATTTGATTGGGACTTATTTCATAATTGATAATATATGAGGGTTTTAAGATGGATTAAATTTGAAGTTGAGGATTTACTTATATATCCTTGGAAGTGAAGGGACTTCCTTTGCAAAAAGCCCACTAAATTGGCAATTGAAACCCAAATTTCATTTTCATACATAGACACAGACACAGACACACACGCACACAGAGCTGAGGGCAGAAATAGAGACCGAAAAAGAGAGGAAAATAAAGGAAAAAGGAGAAGGAAAAGATGAAGGCAAAGGGAGAAGAATAAGGCAAAAACAGAGACCGAAAAAGAGAGGAAATGAAAGGAAAAAGTAGAAGGAAAAGGGAGAAGAAGAAGAGTAAAGGGGTATTGAAGCTTGAATTTCATTTTTCATTCTCTTTATTTTATTCAAGAGGTGGATAAATATTATGTTAAATTTCTAGGGTTTTAACTTAGTTCGAAATTTCAAATGTAGGGAATGGATTATGATTTCTAGTTCAAGCTTCTTGATGGGTTAGCTTCCATTTGAATCAAGGTATAAAAAAATGTATTTTTGGGCAAACCTTAGAATTTTTAATTGGATTTTTAAGTAAGGATATTTGGTGGAAATGATTGTGATGATGAAATACTTATTTGGAAGTATGAATTTATCGAAGAAGAGAAAAATTTAATTGGTTGAATTATAGTTTCTAATTGTCACTAGATTGAAGTGGATAGTTACATTTATGCTCGGAATGAAGGTTATGTTGATGAATTGTCATTAGTAAAGGGACTAGAAAGTGATATTAGCTCCAATTGATTAAAGGAAATTTGAGGAATTTATTCAAGTATGAGGAATTAAATTTTAGGAACTTGTATTTTAATATNCCATTTGAATAAAGGAAATTTGGGAAATTATTCAAGTATGGTGGATTTAAGTTTTAGGAGCTTGTATTTGAATAATATGACTACTTTTTATGGTAGTAGTTAATTGATTATTCATATCGTATTTCAGTGGTGACAAGGAGATTGAAAACGTTTATCAACCAGTTTTGCTTGTAGCTTGTATTTTGTGAGTTGAAAAGCTTATTTTTCAAAAATAAATATTGATTAAGTTTATACTATATCAGAAAGTTAATTATTACATATATTTGATTTTGGCAGTATGATTTCCAGAATTAAACGAATTTTATAGTTAGTTCTTTTCAAGTTAAATTCAGTTCATTTAAATCATTCCATGTTATGTTCATATTACATGTTTCAATATATCTAAAGTCATTTTAAAAACCACCACAAAGTACCCAGGTGATTTTACCCAGTCTGCAGTAGTGTGAATGTGTTTTCACAGTGTATGACTAGAGTATCAGAGGTCTTTGAGACCCACTCTTGTACGTACATAGGCTTTGGGCCGTGTACTAGGGTGATTAGCCTTTGGGGCAGCAATAATAGCACATTTATTACTTTCTTAACCTATTATTATTTGTGTTTCTATGATTATTTAACGCCTAAATGCACTAAGTACTTCTATATCATGGTTTAGGTTGCGAATGGGTGAAAATGGTGGAAAATGAAAGAATCAAGTGAAAAAAGACCGATATGGAAGTTCAGCGACCAAGTTGCAAATAATCCATAGATGTGATGGGAGATGGATGAAGATTCGAGAGTGTTAGATGTCAATTGGATGAAGAAATGAGTCAAATGGAGGAAATATAGTCAAAACATGATCACATATCAACTTTCAAGTTGAAAAGTTTTGCACCAGTTTTCAGCCTCATATTGAGACTATCTTTTGACGTGGTTTACATCTGAATCAAAATTGTAGCCCTTTAAGTTATTCATGCTTTTTGGTATTTATTATGCTAAACACTTCGGATTCGGTGATTTCACGTCGTTTATTCATGCTTGTTGGTATTTATTATGCTAAACACTTCTAGATTTAGATTTTCATCTTTATGAGTTAATTGTGAAATTTATTTAACATGTATTAAGTTTTTTTATCATAGAATCAATCTCGTTTTTTCTATCGAACAATTGAACTACGTGTTGAATTTCTATTTCATTAAATCTATTGGTGTGGTTATTCTTATACTATATGTATATGAATGATTTATAATCTAATTTCAATAGATGATTGTGATAATTGGTAAGGGAATCTAGAACTTAGGAGTAAAATTATGAATTATATTAGTCTTGATTGCTAAATTTTTCGATTAGAGTACCGGGATGAAGGTTTCTAATTGTGTCATCAATTTGAATAAATGATATTGAACGATCTGATACGAGTGAGGGAATTCCAATGCTTCACAGCCTTAAATCATTGAATTTTATCTCATATTTTTTTTGAATGTTAATTGATCAACAATTCAACTCTCCCGCAAAGTTAAGAAGACAATTCACCCCGCTTTTGGAACTTTTGACAACTTTTTCATCTCCCTGTGGATACAACACTCCAAAACTACACTACAACACCACGTAAATCTTTGGGCATAATCAAATTTTGGAGCCACTGCTGGGGAGACGGTATAAGAAATTGAAGGATCCTCTAGCAAAAGGGTGACTTCATTCCCTTTTTCAATTTCATTTTTAGTTAGTTTATTATATTTCTTTGTTATTAGTTTTTCTTACATCATTCCTTTTAATTATGTTTTATGAGCAGGTATCGAGACGAGTGAGGAAGATTTGTGGAAACACCTCTCATAGAGTTTGAACATCTTTTTAACCCTTTTTTGATTCTGAATCTTTTAACACGAACACCACATCACATAACACAATGTCTGATAGTGAGCATGATGAACCCTATAGAACTTTGCATGATTACCTGCACCCCACACGTACATCTACACCTTCATGTATTATTATTTCACCCAATATGTCACGCGTAGATTTTAAACCTGGAATGATTCAACTTATTCCCAATTTCCATGGACATGAAAATGAGAACCCGCATGTGCATATTAGGGAATTCGAGGAGGTTGTAGCAACCTTCCACAATCAATATGGTACGATAGATGCAATTAAGCTTAAAGTCTTCCAATTTTCTCTTAAAGAAAGAGCAAAAAGTTGGTTGTATTCATTGAGACCACCTTCGATTGGAACTTGGGCTGAGATGACCCAAGCGTTCTTTGGCAAATACTTTCCCCACCACAAAACTATTGCGTTGAAGAAGCAAATCTCTTCTTTTATCCAAAAGGAGAGTGAAACTTTATATCAAGCACGGGAAAGGTATAAAGAACTCCAAGCTCTCTGTCCCCGCCATGGTTAAGAGAGTTGGCGTATCGTGAACTATTTATATGAAGGGTTAACACCTAGGGAGCGTCAGTTTGTTGAAATGATGTGTAATGGGGATTTCCTACAAAAAGATCCAAATGAGGCTATAGGATACTTAGATGACTTAGCTGAAAAAGCCCACACCTGGACTGGACCTAGCGCCACTGATAACACCAACAGGTCACGAGTCGTAGGAAATCCTTCTAGTGCAGGCTTCTATCATCTTAGAGAAGAGGATAATCTTAGAACTAAAGTAGAGGTCCTGACTAGAGAAATTAAAAACCTACGCACGAAGAGTTCAAAACCATCCAGTGTTGCTCGTGTGGTGGAATTGATCATCTAGTGCAAGAGGGTTCTGCTCTAGCTGAGATGATGGGGGTTTATGAGGAACATTGTAATGCTTTAGGTATGTACAAAAAGCCTTATGCCCCATTTTCTGAGACCTACAATAAGGGGTGGCAGAATCATCCTAATTTCAGCTGAAAATCTGATAACCAGCAACCTACTCAACTACCTAGAGCTTTCGATACACCATCATACCAACCATCAACTTCTAGGAACTCCTTAGAGGATACCTTACATGCTTTTATCAAGGCTCAAGGGAAAACTAATCAGAAGTTTGAAACCATGATTAATCAAGTTGTTGAGGAGAGTAAGGAAATGAAAAGCCATATAACTAAATTGACTAAAGTTTTAGCAATAGGGGAACGTGGGAAATTTTTAGCTCAACCTCAACCTAACCCTAAGGGACAACATATGGCTCAAACTTCAGGTGTAGAAGAGAACAAATTTAAGGAGATAAATGCTATCACCACTTGATCTGGGAAGGTTGTAGAACCAATCATTAAGTCTAGGGAAGCGGAAGAAAATGAGAAAAATTCTAGTAATTCTGAAGATAGTGAGCCTAGTGATAAGGTGGTGGAAAACCTAGCTAAAACACCCTTTCGTCAAGCTCTCAATCCTACTATGAAAGCTAATAGCCAACATGATGAGATCTTAGAGCACCTTAGGCAGGTAAAAATCAACCTACCTCTCTTGCATGTGATTTCTCAAATTCCTACATATGCAAAAGTCCTTAAAGACTTGTGCACTGTGAAAAGGAAGCATTATGTTAAGTAAACTACCTTCTTGACCGAGCAGGTGAGTACAGTGATTGAACAAATAGTTCCACCAAAATATAAGGATCCTGGTTGTTCTACAATTTCTTGCATCATTGGGAGTTGTGAGTTTGCACAAGCCCTTCTTGACTTAGGAGCTAGTGTTAACCTCATGCCTTATGCCATTTATCTACTACTAGGCCTAGGTGAGATAAAACCTACATCCGTAGTTTTACAATTGGCTGATCGTTTAACTATAAGACCTAGAGGAGTCGTTGAGGATGTTTTGGTGCAAATAGACAAATTTTACTATCCTGTTGATTTCCTAGTTCTAGATTTGAAAGTTCATGTGAATGTAAACTCCAAAATACCTATTATTCTTGGTAGACCCTTTTCTTGCTACTACTAATGCTCTTATAAATTGCAGGAATGGCCTAATGAAGTTATCTTTTGGAAATATGACTCTAGAAGTCAATATTTTTCACATCACTAAGCAGCCTATGGAAGATGATGAGTGTCATCAAACGTACATGGTTGATACACTCATTCAGGAGGATAGCTACCCCTACCTCAGATTGATAACCTAGTGGATAGTACCTTGGGCCACAAGTTGTATAGCTTACTTGATGCATTCTCGAGCTATCATTAGATCCTCATGGCTGAAGAAGATCAAGAGAAGACATCCTTCATAGCTGACTTAGCCATATATTGCTACAAAGTCATGTCATTCGGTTTGAAAAACGCAGGGCGACGTATCAAAGACTCATCAACAAAGTCTTCACTGATTTGATCAGGAAAAATATTGAGGCCTATGTCGACGACATGGTGGTCAAGAGTAAGCAGGTTAATAAGTAAATCGCTGAACTTGAGGAGGTGTTCTCTACAATCCGAAGGTATAAGATCTTAAACCCAATAAAGTGTGCTTTTGGGATGGCCTCGGGAAAGCTCTTGGGCTTCATGCACACATAGGGGGATTGAGACAAATCCAGACAAAATACAAGCCTTAATATCTATGGAGTCGCCTAGGAGCAAGAAAGAGGTGCAAAAGCTGACAGGTCGGGTCACCGCTTAGAAAAAGGTTCATGTCTTGAGCAGCAGATGGTGCTTCTCCCTTTTCAAAGTTCTTAGGGGTAATTAGGGCTTCAACTGGAATGAGGTATATGAAAGAGCTTTCCAGAACTCAAACAAACGCTGGCAACTTCTCCAATTCTCATGAAGCCCGAGCCTGGAAATACTTTGTACTTATACCTGGCTGTATCTCAGAATGTCGTGAGCGGCATACTGGTCAAAGAAATTAAGAAGGCTTTGCAACCCATCTATTATATGAGCAAGGTATTGCTTGACGCGAAAATAAGGTACACATTGGCAGAACAGCTCGCACTTGTCCTAGTTATGGCGGCACGAAAACTACGGTAATATTTTCAGTTACATCCAATTATGCTGGTCACAGACCAGCCACTCAGATAGATACTCTAGAAGCCTGATGTTTCATGAAGATTGTTGAAATGGGCAATTGAACTTGGTGAATTTGATATAGAGTTCAAGCTCCGGCCTTCTATTAAAAGACAAGTATTAGCGGACTTCGTCGTAGAGCTCACCTAGAGGCCTCGAGGGCCAGGGGATAGCTCGACCACTAAGGCGAACACGTGGGAAATATTCGTCTACGGGGCATCAAACACCTCGGGCTCAGGTGTTGGGATCATAATTAGCAATCCAGATAAGTTGACTGAAATTCAGTGTGCACTCTAATTCGAATTCGCAGCCACCAACAATGAGGTGGAATATGAGGCTATCATCATTGCTCTTGAGCTTGCCAATAGCTTTGGAATTGAACACGCCAAGCTCCTTAGAGATTCACAACTCGTGGTTAGGCAGATCAAAAACATTGGCCTCTCATCCTCAGAGCAATGGCCTTGCCGAAATAACGAATCGAATTAAATTGCAAGACCTTCGCACCTGGATTGAGGTGCTTGAGGTAACTGGCCCAATGAGTTACCCTTCATATTATGGACTTACAGGAATTAGCACAAAACAACAATAGGTGAGACCCCATTTATGTTAGCTTTCGGATTGGAGGCTACAATTCCAATAGAGGTTAGCTTACCCACCATGGGGTGTTTGGAGCATAATACCGGAGAACACATAAGGGAAATCTAGTGCTTAGAAGGCCGAGATTGCCGATCATGCCCCGGATAAACTTGGCCTGACATGCGAAGGGATAAGGTCATTAGACAAGTCTGAGGAGGAGCCTACAGCTTGAGAGATATGTCTGGAAGACCGTTACCAAGGCCTTGGAATGCTGACAATCTCAAAATTTATTACAAGTAGTAATCCTACCTTATCTATTTTGTTTACTTAGTTTTACTTTTATTTGGGTTTGCAAGCCCCATGCACTTTTTTGGTTTTCGTTAGTTTACTTTTAATCAGGCTTGTACGCCCCCATGCATTTTTTTCTTTTTGATAGTTTATTTGTCAAGGCCTATACTTGTTCTAGATCATAGAAAGTTCATATAAAGTAGCAGTTGTGTAATACCCAACAAAACATTTGTCCAAGTGATACCTCAAAGACATGCCACGAGCATGACTATAAAGACCTGTCACGAGCAAGCACTTCCAAGACATTCCACGAGCATGCACCTTAAAGTACTATCACGAGCAGGCACCCCCTAAAATCTTGTATGAGCATGCACACAAAAGTTCTGCCTCAAGATGATTAGGTCCTCGAGATCGATTACTTTGTGTTAGCTCAAACCAAGGGTCGAGCCTAAAACTTTACTAAAATCTTAGCCTCAAAGCCCGGGATGAAATTATTCATGTTCAACTCGAACCAAAGGTCGAGCATAAACAATACTAAAATACCATTAGGCTCGAACCTAAAACTTTGCCACAATCCCAACCTTAGTGCTCGGGATTGATTGTTTCGTATTGAGGCTCGAACCATACGTCAAGTATAGGACTTTTTCAAAAATTAATTAATTAATTAATTAATATGAAGCCTGAATAAGACGTTGAGTCATAAACTTTGATAAAAATACACTGAATAATTTAGCTCGGGATTAATGAAATAAATAGAAGCTCGGGATCTAAATGATCGAGATAAACACATGCACAATATTTCAAAGCAAAGATCGAGAATATCACTAACAAAATTCAAACATAAAAAGCCCAAAAGTGGTTGGGCAATATTCTTGTACAAAATTAAAACATAAAGCATAAAAGTCGATGTGGTCGGGCAATGTACTTGACAAAAGTTAAATTATACAAGTTATCAAAAAATAGGGCTCGAGGTATTGGGACCTAATCTAGATCATCATCATGCTCTGGAGCCTGATCAGAAGTCACAACATCGACCTCGTCCTCTTTTCCCTCATCCTCGATAGCAACATCTTTGAAATTTGAGAGCTCGAGGCTCTCAGCCATGCAGGGCACGAACTTCAAATACTTGGGCTGAACATCAAGGAGTTTAGATCGTAGAAATGTCCGAGCTTCTTTAAAGGCGTGGGGGTATGCTCCCGAGGCATATTCAGCCTTCAGTTTTTCACACTCCCCAAACACTTTAAACTCCTCCCAAGCTCGCTCCCTGGCCTTAGATAGCTTGGCCACATATTCTTTGCATTTGAACTCGAGCTCGAGCTTTAATTCTCCAACCTCATCCTTAACCGCCCCCACTTCATCATGTGTGCAATGGGCTTCACTCAGCGTCCTCGCACTCCTTCAATAATACCTTGTGCTCAACCTTGAGGTCTGCAATTCCCTTACCCGCAACTCGACGGCTTCCACATAAAAGAAAAGGAAAATAACTCACAGTAAGGTCGAGTATATTACCTTTAAAGTCAAAAGATGGCGGCCTCGTACCTTGTGGGCTCAGGATGTGAGGTCGAGGTTGGGAGGTTTCACCGGACCCGATTGATGTTTCATCAGGTCTTGCTACCTGGGGCCTTTTCTTATCCTTCATCGGCGGTTTAGTCACAAGCTTGGGGTCTTAGCCTTGGCATTTACCAATTTTTGGAGGGCAGAGGGGTCGAAAGACATTCTTGTAAAAGAAAATTACAAGTAATTAGATCGATCATACCATCGAGAAAAGGAACAAGAAGTCCTAAGTAAGGGAACCCTACCATCAACACCTCTAATATCTTTAAGGTCTAACACTTCATCTTCGAGGAACGATATCATATCCAACACCAGGGGATGAAGGTCCTCGAACATTTTCCTATCCCTTTCGAATGACTCGAAATATGCCTGACCCTCACAAAAACGAGCTGTGTTCGGAAGACGCCACCTAGGCCAGAAGGGGAGGTCGGGATCCTGGGCTTCAACATAAAACCATTTTTCTTTCCATCCCTTTAGCTAGCTTGGTAAGCTCGGGATTCTAAACCCTCATCGGGTAGATAAGTAGGCAAAACAAGTAAATTGGGGGAGCTACTTGAGCTCAAACACCATTCGACACAGGTCGAGGTAAGGTTCGATGCCCAAGTACCTACAAGCTATAAAAAAAGTAAATGAACATCCTCCATGCATTGGGTACCATTTGTCCCAAGCACATGGAGTGCTCGACTAACAAACCTACGAAAAAGGGGTGCAAGGGCCACTTGAACCCGGCCTTAAGGGTATCTTTGAAAATCACAAACTCACCTTTTCGAGCTTGCTGTATATCCTGGGGATTAGGAGACCTAATGTCACACCCGGGCATGAGCCAAACACACTAGCAGCTCCCATTGCCAGGTGCTCCTTAAACCTATAGGTCTCATCGGGGTATTTAAACTTGACGTGACTTTGGGTTCTGGGTTGAGAATCTAATAGGATAGTCATTGGAATCATCGAGGTCCTAACGTCCTTGCCACTACTCGAGCTACCAGACCCTCGATTACTCTCACTGGTCGATATCACTTAAATAAGACTAGGGAAATAACTTAAAGTCTCGGGGCTTATCTCAAAATCCCTAGGAAACCAAAAGAATGCCTAAGGATTTTGCTCGAGCTCGACCTTGCAGAGAAGTTTTACAGCAGAGTAAAAAGTGAGAAATGAATGGTAAATGAGGTATTTATAGGTGTTGAACTAGAAGCCCAAAGGTCGCCACCTGGGCCGTTGGATCCTACCACGTGTCAACCATCCAACGATCCTTAGTAATCTCCTTACTTTTACCTCAAGCAATCAGCGCTTATGAGCATTATCATCGAGCTATCTCAACCTATCTGAAACGCGAGCATTCCTTCCGTCTATCATTATATATTGAACTCATGTGCATCCATCCCTAATTCTCGAGCTCTAGGAATGGATGTACGGGAGCCAATGATGTGGTCACGAGAGTGCATCTCGAGCATGAGGACTCTTAGGGCTCGTTTTTCACAATTATGGGACTCATGTGCTCAAGCATTAATCAGTCCTCGAGAACTTTCGATGAGTGCCCGTGACATATTCATTGGTTATCCTCGAGGGTGTGTCCTCGGGTTTTTTCCTTTGCCAAATTCCCAAATTCCTTCATGCTTAAGCATGGATAGTTCTTACCTCTTGAGAATTCTAATCCTATCTAAATACTTCAATTCAAGAGTCCTAAGTACAAAATGAGTCTATTTTGGAAAACACTGCAGTTAATGTATGATTAGACTTATGGTTGTGGTCCAACACTTATCTAATTAGAATTCCTAAAAATAATGATGTCAAGTCCTGCTAGGAATGCGCTACCCACCTCTATAAATATGAAACATTGGATCATAATTCAGGTATATTTACATACGATTTGGGCACTCAAGCTTTTTCAGAATTGATTTTTTATTTTTTTTAATGCTAGCACATGCTTTGTATGTGATTGCAAAGGTGTACAAATTCATCTATCTCAAAATCTAGGTAAGCTTGGATATCTATCTCATATTGACTGATATCATTCCTTCTCTTAGAATCTTGTCTTTTCTCTGCCATTTACGACCCACAACTTTAAGTACTAGCCCAATACATGTCTTTTAAAATAACTTATCTTCTTTCAAATTACTTTTATCTTTGCATACAAGATATACATAAAGAAAAATTAAAATGTAGCAAAACATGGAAAACACAACTGTAGAATCATAACCGTTTCATAACAAGAATTTAAACTTTGCTTAGTTAAACATACTGGGTCGTAGGATGAGGTCGATTGATGGATGTGAGATGACATGGAGTGCCTTAAATATTTCATTTTTCTCATTTTTCATTTCCCACTTTGTAGTTAAGAATTTTCTTTTATAAATAAAATACGCTAAGTCTACAGAATCGACTAAACTCGTGCTCTGATACCATGATCGAAACATCACTAGATTAACTTTAATTTACTTGTAGACTGTAGACTTAATTAAATAATTAACTATACTTCTAGCAGAAAGCATAAAAATTTAACTTAAAAAATTATTTCAAGAATTATTTAATTCNAACATCACTAGATTAAATTTACTTTACCCGTAGACCATAGACTTAATAAAATAATTAACTATACATTTAGCGGGAATCATAAAAAATTTAACTTAAGAATTTAATTCGATAATTATTTAATTCTAAATAACATCATTTTGTATTAAGGGATTATATACTAATTTCTTAGAAATAAAGTCACATTGTTGACGTGAAATTCTAGGAAGAAAATGAAAAAATAAATGTTGTTGTTTTTGTTTTTTATCTCAACGGCGATTCGATCCCGAAACTTCATGAAATTTTATAGTAAAGTAGGAAATACTTATATTATGACATCCAAAAATCAGCTTCCGTCGGCAACATAAGAGGAATTAAAATATTTTTCAAAACCCCGCAGCGACTCGATTTAGAAGGTAACCCAACGCAGTTTACTCAAAATGATATATAAAATTTACACGCATCGAATCGACATAAGTTTATTCAATTGCTAACCTATGAGGCTATCAAACGCCATTGGTTTGTCGAAAAATTTCAAGTAATGATTAAGCTATGAATTTTTTGAATCTCAGGGCAGAAGTTGAAAATTTAGAAAAAACGACGACACTAAATCGCTAACACTTTCTTTTTGTGATAAATGGTGACTTGTAAGTTAATTTCTATAACACAGAACTAGGTTTAAACATAACTTATTTATAAAAATGTTCTTAGAATAGTTCCAACTATGATGTTCATAGAAATCAAATNTATAACACATAACTATTTTTAAGGATAACTTATTCATAAAAACATTCTTAGAATAGTTCCACATATGATGTTCTTAGAAATCAAATAAAAAAACATAAATGTTGCATAATTGAATTAAAAACGTTAAGTTATCGGTATCTCCATAGCATGTTGCATCATCCTCTACCATCATCCACGCCCCCAAGCATATCAAATCAACCTATAAGAGGGGATTTAACCTATGAGTTTGAAACTCAATAGATATCATCGGTGCATTTCATTATCAAATTATAAATTTCGAACTGTAGATTCATACTGTCGCATGTAAAGGAATTTTCGAAAAAATTCGATTTCTATAGCATTATCATAACACGTAGAGCCAGAGAATGATCATTCAAACTATAGTAGTGCCAAAGCACCGTACCAGAAGGTACCAATTTATTCAATCTTTTAACGAAAAATTAAAATTTGAAAATGAAATATACACTGTACCTCTACCTACCTTCGTTTAAAAGCTTTTGAATGTATAGAGTTGGACGATGGTTGCTGCTTCCCAATGGCACCGGAACTTTTAAAAATCTGCTTCTCTCTTATTTCTTTCTTTTGAAATTCTTTTCATTTCTTTTCTTGTTTCAAAATGTGAACCTTCATATGTGTAAACTATACAAATATATATATTGTAGTAGGAAATATGAATTATTTGGGAAATGAAAGGTAAGAAAAACGGTTGCATTCATCACTCCCCAAATTGAAGAGAATTTAAAATAGGTTTGTAGGTTTCATTCCAATTACGTGTATGTGTGTTTTGACTTGAAGGAAATGAACCAAATTCTAAAAAAACATTTGCAGCCATCAATTCAAGGAATTTAAAATGGTTTATGTTACATCTTTTTATTTGTTGCATTTTTTTTTTTGTGCTATTTAATTCAATAATTCACCCATTAAAGAATGTTTAGGTGAAGCGTGGGGGTATAATGCAATATATATCCTACCACTTAATGCCTTGACTATTCGACGAAATTGTGAAAGTTACAACCTTATTTTATTTCTCATTTTTAAAACTTATGATTCATTCCTTTTAAAAATAACTTGTACGGAAATCAAATCCTAAAAACTATACTAAAAATAATTTTTTTTCACCGTCGGGTCAAATATTTGGGAAACATTCGATTGCGTCCAACATTATTTAAAAATTATACTTTTATAGAAAACATGCATGAGTCCTTTTAAACTTCCATGACATCAAAATTATTGAAGACATATCGAACTAGTATTGGGCTTTCATTTCTTATGTGGTTCGTCTATGTGCTAGACTTTTATAGAAAACATGCACATTACTCATAAGGTTCGTCTATGCGCTAGGCTCGTGGTGCTAGATCATCACAGAACAAAAATATGAGCCTAATTTCATTTTTTGGGGGGCTTCTACAATTTATCTTGTGAAACCTGTGGGGAAAGCAAAATAACTAGTGAAAGGTTTCTTCTTTACCCCTTTGGTTCAAATGCATTTGTGAGTAATGCGCTTTCTCCCTTCCTCCACTTTCTACTCTCCAAAATCTTGAAAACGAAAACAAGTTGCATTTTTCCTGCTTGTTCCACTTTTCCACATTTTTTAGGATCAAGTGATTTAACTCGATCCAAGTTCTGTGGACGTCTCAAGGATATTTTTACTCAATTATCATTCTGAACTCTGGTAGCTGAATAGTGAACTCCAAACTTTGCAATCTAACTCAGTTCAACATAAATTACAACATATTAAAGCTAATCATACCACAGATGAAGGTTCTATTCTGAATAGTAATTATTCTTACAAACATTACACTTATTATATATTACTTTCGCCCTATAAAAATAGTCTGGTTTCTATTTTTACACAAATTAAGAAAATGATCAATATTGCCACCACAAAATTTATTTGATAAACCACATTTTAATTGTAATTATACTCCTCAATATTTGCTAATTGTAACAATTATTTTCTTATTTTTTTTTTTCATTATGTGACTAATGGAGTAGAATTTAAGAGGACAAATAAATTAATACCACATCATCAATGATCAGTAAACACAACTTATGTAAAGCCACTCTCTTCTTCGATTTGATATTCTTGCATTTGAATTATTCAATATAAATGAAGTACTAGTACAATTTTTTTGTTCGGAATTATATTATATACAGTTGTTACGTAAGCTTTAATGTCCACCCTTGATACATACATAGCCCTTGTTTGGGCTCCATTAATTTGATAATACATTTTTCTCTCTTCTTTTCAATCTCACATTCTTCAATAAAATAATATTATATATAAATACAAAATTTTTCCTTCTTTTCTAACCACATATTCTTCCAAAAAGTACTATTATAAAATACAATTTTCTCAAAATCTAATTATAATGGAGCTCAAACAGTGGCATATATTGTCCATATGTATTTTTATTTGAAGTGTTATAAGTTGGACCATAGAGGAAAAAAAAAAAAACTAGAGATTATATGTTGAAATTAAAACATAAATGTGGTGTGTTTGATACGAACTATAGTAAATAATTAATATACCAAATATTTACAGGATGAGAACATCTCCAACAATCAGCCTTTATTTTTGAAGAGTGTCTTGCATATAATAGAGAATATCTTCAATTTTAAAGAGCAAAATTGTAATGCACTCAATTTTTATTTTTTTAAATTTTAGCTCTTTATTTTAGTTTTCTCAATAACTTTTATTGTTTTTAATATTTGAATTTAGTAACTTCAAAGATGGTTTGAATAATTCAAGAAATGGAGATACGAATTTACAACTTATTAAATGCAATAATCATAAAGTACAAATAGACAAGGAAACCTTTCCTTTCAAGCAAAGAAGGCAAAACAAGAAATCCAAAAATGGGCGGACCTTGGATGCCAATGTGTCATATTGTATGTCTCAATTGAAGAATCAAATTCACTCTCAATTTTAAAATAGAAATTCCAATAGAACCTAATTTCAAGGATTGATTCTTTAAAATAGAGCGTCTTACATTTAAAGAGTATTTTGGAGATGCTTTATGTATTATTGTATGATTGATGCCCTAAAAATGAAATTAGTCCATGTTTGTCATCCATTTTATCAAACATTGTTTGCTACAGTAAACAATCTCCACCACATATTCACTCAATAAAATATTTTACATACAAATCAATAAAATTACTTTACTTTTCAATCACACATTCTTCAAAAAATACTATTCAAAACTCTATTTCTTCTCCCAAAATGGGAGACAAATAAGCACTTTTTCGATTGTGTTAGAGTATATTAGGGTAGATTGTTGTTTAGTTCCCAACCTTTGGGAAAAGTAGCATTTATGTCTCAAGCCTCTTTTTCATCGCCAATCCATCCCTAACCATCAATTAATTCGCAGAATTTGTCCATCTACGTGATTTTTTAGGCCATTTTACTAGTTAATTGCGCAAAAAAGAAAGTTTACCCACGCTTAAATAAATAAACTATCAATATCACCCACCCTCAAGCTACCAACACCAACCACTGCTTGTAACTCTACCTCTGTCCAACAGCACTGGCAACAGGAATCCACAAAATTAATGAGAGAACAACTATAGGATTTAAAATCATAGCTTCCGCCATGGTAACTCTATCCTTCTTGTTCTTTTTTCTTCTTCTTGGTATTAGAGGTGGCATTTCCTTTTTTTGTGATTTCCTTTGGCTGAAAGTATTAACAAAAATAAATTATCGAGAACAAATAACACCGAGTTTTTGAGAAGGTTCGACTAAAAAGATGTCAACATCCCCCCTGGGATCCTCACAATAAAAGAGGTAGTCCAATAATCATGTGCATCCAATCAGGGGCGGATCAAGCACCCAGCAATGGAGCGCTATCGCCCGTACTGGATCCGTCGGAGTCTTCAGTAACGTCGAATGCCAGTCACTGTTGCTATTGCTGTCTTGTAGAGAGATTGAGAGAAGATGAGAAGAAGAAGGGAGAAGAAGACCATTATTAGTTTGAGCCTTTTTTTTTGTTTTGGCCCTTTTGTTTTGGGTTGAGAGAGTTGGACTTTCTTTTTTTAAAAAAAGTTAGGCCCAATATAAATGAAATAATATCCATTAATTTAATATTTTCTTCTTATTTATTTTGGTTTTGGATAATTTTAGATCTTTTCTTCATCATTGATTTGATTTTGATTTTTATTGTTTTTATAATAATTCATATTCTGACTTGATTATTGATATTTCTCACTCACTCTTCTTTTTTATTTACTTTTGGATTTTTTGGTAGTCTATAGTTTCGTTCAATTTGACATATGAATATATGATTTATTGCTTCGTCTTTACTTTTGTGTGATTTTATGAGTTTTCAATTTGTTTGATTTTAGGTGAAAAAAGGGAGGACGATTAGGGAACTGACATCAATTGTGCAGAAGAGATTCGGATTTCTAGAGAACAATGTGGAGTTGTACGCCGAGAAGGCTAACAACAAGAGGATTTACGCCATTGCCCAAGCTGAGTCCCTCCAATACAAGCTCCTCAGTGGCCTTGCCGTAAGGAGGTAAATTCTCTTGGCGTTTGATGGATTATCTATTTATTTTTTTTAACAATTATGAGTTTGAATTTTACTTGATGCCTATGGCTTCACTATGTTTTGAAAAAGGATAGATTATGGATTTCCCCTTTTTGTTTGTTCTATGGATTTTACAATTTCGTAGTTAAGAGCTTGTTGCTGAATATTACTCTCCTGGTTGCTATTTTGTCATCAACAAAGCACTGTATTCATGTAGTAATCTTGAAGAGGAAAATTTTTTAACAACCTATTTTGAGTAACTGTTGTGCATTTTTTGTTATTTTACTTTCATATCTAATCTACTTATAATCTTGACATATGTATTGATTTTTCTATCCTAACTTCAAATCTACATTTTGGTAATCCATTACGCCTTCTAAACATTGTAAATGCAAAATCTTTTGCTTGGTTATTAATTCTTGTTGCCACTCAATTCATTCATATTTGCTGATATGGTAGTTATGCATTTCTTCGTAAATCTTCCTAAGGGCATGCTATGGTGTGTTGAGATTTGTTATGGACAGTAATGCTAAAGGTTGTGAGGTATGTTCTTCATCTTGATTCTAGAGGTTGCCACTTATTTCACTTCCAATTTTAACGGTGCTATGGTATGTGGTATTGATGAGTGGAAAACAGGACTGGGGAGGACAACCCCCCACCCAAACATACACACATTACTTTTTGCACTTTTATTGGCAGCGGTTGAAGCTGTTTACAGTCAACAATCAATATTCGGTCCACCCGTGTTGAACTTTTGTGTTGGGTCCACCACTACATCCAACAATGTCTATTAATCCACGTTGCTTGATCTCCTCAAAACTCTACAAGTATCTTGATCTAGCGAAACCCGCCAGTTTTCGAGATCGTTGATAAGTAATAAAAGTTATGAGTAACGCATATAATTTCACAGAAAATAAATTCTAATTCAAGTATACAAGTTTTCTATTAAATTCGAAGTATGTAACAAAGAGATTTTGATTTGTAATTACGCTAATATGTATGTAAAAAGCATTTGTTTGTATAAATGAATAATCGTATTAGATTTTCAAATTCCGCTATTGTTATCTATTTTACTTCTTAATTATGTAATTTAGTTTCGTTCGCATTCTTGACAATTGATAAATCTATTTTATTTAATTTTCTTTTCAAAGATAAGTCTGTTCTAGTCATGATCCAATTTTATTCCTAATCTGAATTTTAATTAAATTACACAATTACCTAGATGATTGGACACATAATATTGTTAATCCTGACATCTATTGTCCTGTGCTAGCCTTATAGCATTCTAAACTATACTGTAAACTTCCCAGCATTGCCTGTCCTAAAAAGAAATAACTTAACTTTAAACTCAAAATTTTAAACAAACATAGTTTTATAATCTACCATTGGTCTCAAGATTTGAATTCTGTATCAAACTTATAAGGAATGATAACCCTAATGGTCAATGAACTTTGCTAAAGGTTTTCACCTGGTCATTGAAATCTAAAAATCATCTCATTCATCACTAAACTTTGTAATTTGTATTCTCGCTCATCACCGACCTCACGGTCCATTAAAATTTTGAAGGAATGTTGTATTGGCAGCCCGTATGTGGCTCCACATGAGGTTAGTCATGAATATGATTACAAATTACAAAGTTGAGTGATGAATGGGGTGAGTTTTAAAGTTCAGTGAGCCATGAAAACCTTTTGCAAATTTAGTGACCTTACAACACATTCTCCATAAAATAATATTACACGTAAGTTCAAAACTTTTCCTTATTTTTTAACCACGCATCTTCCAAAAAATAACTATTTCAAAGTACATTTTCCCATTCTCTAAAAACAAAAAAATCTTCAAAGGTGAAGAAAGAGGAAAAGGGGATTTTTTTAAAGAAAAATATTGTGTTAGTTTATGTGTTTTTGTATCGCCTTGTCAACTATGACTATTATTATTTGGAATTATTTATGATGCATAAATTGTGAATGATGTATTATTTTCTAATTTGATACTTCTTCATGTTAGATTGTATATATATAGAGCACAATAGTCATGAATGTCATTATGATTTTTTTTTGATTGGTTATATTTATAGTTATGTTGAACGTAAGTTTATAAATCGAGATCATAATTAAAAATACAACCACTTAACCAATGGGTTAATTTCACAAACGGTCACTGAAGTTAGATGAAAATTACAAAACGGTCACTTAAGTTCAAAACTTGCAGAAATGGTCACTAAAGTTTCACGCGGTTTCAAAAACGGTCACTGAACTTAGCTTTAGGACTATTATGTTTTAATTCAAACCTAAAGTGCCAAAACACGTGGATATAGAAGCTGGAGGACATTAAGTGCAAAATTCAACTTAAAATCCCCCAAACCCAAACCCAGACCACCACATTTCGCGCCCCATTCCACCACTTTCCAGCCACCAGAACCACCGAAGCAACAGGAAACCTTGAAACCCTCGCTGCCCTCTACGCAACCCACCCAAGAACCGCCCCTAACTCAGACCACCGGTGGTGGCCAGAATTTAGTCCAAAAGTGAGCCACTCACACAGCACAAAACTGCCGGCTGTGCGAGTGGCCCACTTTGGGACGATTTCGGCCACCACCATTTGAGTTAAGGGCAATTCTTGGGTGGGTTGCGTAGAGGACAACGAAGGCTTCAAGGTGGTGCGTTGGTCGAAAAGTGGTGGAATTTCATTGCAAAGTCGGCCTCTCCTACAGCACAAAATTGCCGGCTGTACGAGTGGCCCACTTGGGATGAAATTCTGGCTACCACCGTTTGAGTTAGGGGTGGTTCTTGGGTGAGTTGCGTAGAGGGCATCGAGGTTTTCAAGGTGGTATGTTGCTCCGGTGGTTTTGGTGGCTAGAAAGTAGTGGAATAGAAAAGTCTTGGTCTGGGTTTGGGTTTGGAGGATTAAGTTGACTTTTGTACTTGAAGTCCTCCAGCTTCTATGTCCACGTGTGTTGGCGTTTTAGGTTAGAATTAAAATATAATAGTCCTAAAACTAAGTTTAGTGACCTTTTTGAAACCGTGTGAAACTTCAGTAACCATTTCTGCAAGTTTTGAATTTTAGTGACCATTTTGTAATATTCATGTAACTTTAGTGACCATTTGTGAATTAACCCCTTAACCAATTGAAACTATAGTTTGGGGCGATTGATCTGTTGTTAAAAGCTATTTAGATATGTGTTGATTCAGTGCTTGTTGAATATTTGTTTGGAATGTTTTTGACTAGCAAGTAGAACCTAAGTAGTAACCATCTAATAGGAGTTTGATTCCAATTAATTATCCAAAAAATAAAAGGCACTGTACTAGTTGTGGCACAGGAAAATGTTACCTACCTGGGAAAAGTTAATCTTAAGCAATTTGGCCCTATTCATCATCTATGTTTAGGAGACGATCTACAATGTAGAGTGAAAACTACCTTTAAAAAATCAAAGAAATATCTCAAAAACAGAAGTGATACAATAGAAGAATAGAAAAGAATACAAACAATGTTTTTGCTCAGCTAAGCCTTGAATACGTAATATGGAATTTAGACTTCTAGTTAGTTTTATTATCCTAGTTGAAGTTTGGAGGTTGAGACATTCAAATCTAAGGAGAATCATCTCATATTAAGATAGTGACTTTTATTGGTGAAACCAAACCAAACTCGAGTGGGAAAGGAACGAGTGTTGTGAAATCAACCTTCAGATAAAAACCCCGAGTATGTTGATGAAAAACAAGTTTGGAAGTGTGACTATTGAGGATTGGGAAATAACCAATCTAAATGTTCATGATTATTAGATTGACTATGCACACATATCGATCGAACAATGAATGAGTAACGAATTAGTTTTATTTGTATTGCTTATGAACTTTTTATAAATTATCAAATGATGATGCAAGTTTGACAAGGTTATCTAAAGCTTTTATGTTTTTTTTTTTTCAGTATGTGTTTAGTAGATAATCTTGTTCGAGACGAACAATAGCTTAAGTTTGATGGTATTTGATAAGTACATTTTATGCACTTATTTGCCTTCTATTCTTAATTGATTTATTATTATCTTAAGCGAATAACTACTTAATTTACGTTATTTTATGATTGACTTAGACAAAACCCGGATTTGAAAATTTTGGATGAAATTGGATTGAAATAGTACAAAATTGAGGAACTGGTGGCCAAAAAAATCAGTATTCAAGATGAGGACATGCCATACACATATAGAGGACATAAGATGTACATGAATTTAATTGGATGAGCAAACTAAACTATCAAAACTTTTAGCTTTTATTGGTTTTCTATTTAGACTCAAATTTCACATAGTAGATGAATTAAGACACTTTTTATAGTTATTGTAGAATTTTTTATAGATTATTATTCTTTCTTTTATTGGAGACACACTTTTAGAGAAAGAAAAATACATAATCATTTAAATCAAAGATCAAAAGGCTAGGGTTTGAAGACTTTTGGGATTGAAGAAGAAGATTCTTAGTTCAAGATTCAATTCTTTCCATCATCAAGATTCCAAAACTCGGTTATGAACTCTATACTTTTTTATTGTTTTTCTCTCATTAGTATTAGCAATTAAATTCATAGTCAGGGTAAATAATGTAATTTATGTGTGACCTTTAATTTAATTTTCAATATTTTAGTAGTTTAATTTTTATGTGTTGATTTTATTTATGGCATTTTATGCTTAGAATTACTTTCCCAATAATTTAATGATCATGTGAATTTATAACGATTCAAGAGGTGAGTTATATGTTTAGATCACATTGTAAAATTAAGAAACACTAATAAAAGTTCATGTAACCAATAGACGAAGGATAGTAAAACTCTCTGGGTCTTTTAGTTTAGATGGCAACTTACTTTGTAGGATTGCACTGCATTCTTTGTTCAACATAACCTTCCCCAACTCCTCCAACTTCTTCTTGTTTGTAAGTATCTCCTTCATGAATTTTGCGTACCTAGGCATTTGTGCAAGTGCATCCATAAATGGTATCAATATATGCAACTTTTTGAAGAGGTTACAATTAACCTTTGGATCCTCTGATGCTTTCTTTTGTTTTTTGTACTGTTCAGATTCAGTCAAGTGCTCATCAACTGTAGTAGATACTTTCTCTTCCATCGCAATTGGTCACATCGCATTTAACTCAGGTAGTTGTCCACCACTGCGAGTAGTCATAGCCTTGCAGTGTTC
>CAIGRB010032540.1:35578-57984 GCA_903798255.1 Fraxinus quadrangulata | reverse complement strand
TCCCCTCCATTAATGCTATTCATTTCTATCCAATCTCTCTACCAAACATGTCAAAAGCGTTCAAGAAGACATTTATTACGAGAAGACAACAAATATTTCAGCAAAATGCTAACTTAAACTCAACGAGCATCAGCCGAAGTGAACGAATCTGCAAATCCCGATGGCTTAGCCGGAATACTCCCTTTGCTGTCTTGACTAGTACCATACAGATCTTGTGAAACTCCTTCTTGCCAACCCTTCAACATTTGAGGAAGAGGCAGCGTGATATCAATTCCCGAATACTCATCTGCTTCTTCGACTGGTTTCCATTTCTCGACCAGTTGAGCGAGAATGTTCACAGCATGTCCCATATCAGGGCGATGATTTTGCTCTCGTGCGGTGCAATGTCCAGCCAGTTCAGCAATAATGTAAATGCTTTCATATATATCTTCTTTTGCATCAAGTGCAGGATCGATAGAAGAAATAAGTGTCTCTTTGTTAGATTTTATCTGCCAAAACCACTCGGCCAAGTATCTCTGTTCTTCGGGGCGTTGTTCATCAAGTGCCACCAATCCTGTCAAGATCTCCATCAATACTACTCCAAAGCTGAATACATCAACCTTTGTAGTAATTTTCCCCGTCACTGGAAAGAAAATGAGAACATGCGTCAATGGAGAAGCTATAATTAATATAAGATCAGTTTCAAGAATTGCTTGAAGAATAGTCTTACCAGCATATTCAGGTGCAAGATAACCAAAAGTTCCAGCCAACCTGGTTGCAACAGACCTCTCTCGGTCGGGAGCCAATTTCACTAATCCAAAGTCTGCAACTTTTGCTCGATAATTGTCATCAAGAAGAATGTTGGACGATTTGAGATCTCGGTGTATAAAGCTCTGATGAGCCAAAGTGTGAAGATATTCCATTCCTCGAGCAACATCGAGGGCAATACAAAGCCTTCTTGTCCAAGACAAAGGTTCTAAATTCAAATTTTTCCAACGGAAAAGATGTCTACTTAAAGCCCCTTGAGGCACGTATTCGTAAACCAAAAGCCTTTCATTTCCTTCAATAGAGTACCCCAAAAGGGATACAAGATGCCGGTGGCGGACTTTTGAAAGCACATCAATTTCTGCCTGGAACTCGTCCAGTGCTTTGTTACTAATGGCCCCGGCTTCCATCCTCTTAACTGCTATTTTCGTTCCGGATTCATATTCTCCCCTGTAGACTGTACCAAAACCTCCACGTCCAAGCTCGTTTTCTTGTGCAAAATTATTGGTCACCTTGCGAAGTGCCTGAACTGAAATGACCAGGTGTCCCGCCTCGATGAAACAAGCGTCTTTTTCCAACCAATCACTAGTTCGACTCTCAGTGCTGGTAGTATTTTTAGTCTCCAAGGCAGAATTATCTGCTACGGCATTCACCATTTTTCTAGGATCAGATGAAACCTTAGGATGGATATCAACACCACCAGGTGCCTTTTTTGTCTCTCTTCTTTTACTAAGGCAGTAAATAGCCAAAAGAACTCCAAGAAAGATACCAGAAGCAGAAACCACAATAACCACTAGTTTGGGTTTTTTGGAGTTCTCGGGTTTTGCCAAAGTATAACCTCCAGAAGGTGAAGGTGGAGAATCCAATAAGGGTGGCTGATCAACATCCGATGATGGACTGATGGAAGGTGAATTCATACTTGGCGAAGGACTGTTAATTGGAGAAGGGGACAGTGCTCGGCCATTAGTTTGTGAAGGCGATCCCTTGGATCGATTAGCAACCATTTTTGGATTACCATCAGTGATTAGCCTCACACCATTATGAAATCTAGGCAATGGCGGATCAAAATTGTTTCCACTTAAATCCAACAATCTCAACGATCTCAACAGAGTCAAATTTGCAGGAACTGTTCCGTGTAGATTATTTCCTCCCATGCAGATTCTAAGTAATGAAGGTAAGTTCATGAGTGAAGGACTGAGTGTACCGTTAAGCCCAAGCTTTGGCAAATTTATTACTGAAACTTGGTGCTTTAGATTACAAGTGATCCCCCACCAAGGTCCTTGACACGGATCATTACCGACCCATTCAGAAGCAAGTTTTTGGGGATAACTCAAATCATGAAGAAAATCTAAAAGTGCATTGACTTCAGGAGCACATTGTTCTCCGGGATCAGATTGACAGAATGAATTTGAAGCGTAACTAACACTTACTGCTTTAAACTTTGGTATTGGACCCATGAACATGTTATTGTTCAAATCCAAGGCTTGAAGATTCATATTGGCCAGGCTCGGGGGAATTAGCCCAACGAACTGATTTCCATTGAGATTGAAATCTCTTAAGGAAGTTAAGTCCCCAATATCATCCGGAATTGATCCTGTGAATTGATTTCCATGTAACCATGCTTGAGTTAGCCCAACCATAGTTCCAATTACATCAATGGAACCGGTCATCCCTCCTCCATTTTGATCATTCAACCACAAAACCTGCAACATTGAGTCATGAAAAGTCGAGGGTATATCACCAGTCAACCCATTATACGCCAATTTCAATGAAGTAAGAGATGGCAACTTTCCAAAAAAATCAGGCAGTGGTCCAACTAAATTGCATTTCGAGCAAGAAAAATTCACCAACTGTGAAGACTCTGCTAGCTCACCAGGTATAGACCATCCAGTACTCTCGTTAAAGGGGTTACTATCCAAAGCCAAAACGCGAACACTAATAAGTCCATTAAAAAAATCGGCAGGAATCGTATCAAAATCATTATTATCCAAGTACGCAAATTGCAAATTGGACAATCCACTAAAACTTGGTAATTTTCCATTGAAATGGTTCTTTTGAAGTCCAAGATTCTGTAGTTCATCCAACTGATTCAAATTCTGTGGCAAAGGTCCCTCTAACTCGAGGCCCTGAACCTGAATCTGCGTGACTCTGTCATTCGAACAAAACACGTGAGGCCATGCAGGAGGGCCACAGGGGTCATTCCCCTTGGCAGGCCATTTCAAGAGCTCTGGATTTTCCAATCCATTTCTAAAATCATTCAAAATATTGAAATCATTTTGGTTTGTGACACCACTAACAGATCCCAAAAGGCCACAAATCACCCCCACGACAACAACGCACAGTAATTTTCTTTGATCAGAATTCATTTTCTTTGCATTATTACATAACAAAATTTCCAAACAAGGCCAACATTTAAATTTTCTGGGAAGCAGAGAAAACGCGCTTAAAGATCAAGAAAATTGGACAAACCTTCATTCCTTCAATGCTGCATGCAAATTCAAGAACGGCTTGAATTGTGTTATTTTTCAAAGCAAGAAGAAGGAAGAGAGATGAGGGAAGGATTTAGTTTAACTACTCTTTAGGGTTTTCATTCCTTTAACATTTGGATCAAACCCTAAAGAACGAGTACAATTCCTGTGATGACCACCTCTCTCTCCTTCTATTGGTTTTTTTCTTTTTTTCTCCTTTTTCCCCTTTGTTTTCATTTGGAATACTGTGTGTACCCCTACATATACACACTGTTTGCAAGGTTTAGTGTATAATTTATGATAATAAAAAATCTGCCTAGAATTTACTCGAAAAAGGTGAAGAAATGGTAAAAAAAAGTAATTAATTAATATTTTTTTCTTCTTTTTATAAAAATAAATAAATAAAACCATTTTCAGTTTTAAGGATTTTGCATATTTGAACATGTAGTCAGTTCAAAATAGGGAAGTTAAAGTTTATTAAACATTAATTTTAAATACAAATTTACGAGTAAACCACTTATTATCCACATATTTACGTGAATTCATTAATCATCCTCACAATAATGACTTATTATCCGAATTCATTACTTATCCTCATAATTATAACATTAATGACCTTTTAAAATGGGCCCAAAGATATAGATAATATTTGATTTGAATTATAAAAAAGAGATTTTTTATAAATAAATAATAATAATAATAATAATAAATGCGAGTTTGACGTGAGCAACATAATTCTACCTGTTTTATTGGTGATTTTAGGTGCCTTAATTTCCACGATGTTTTATAGTCACGGGACCAGCCTGTTTTCTTTATTTATCGAGCTTGTTTGATTAAGCTCTAGTTTGAGCCCCATTTTTTCATCAAAATATATTTGTATAATGCCAAGAATGGAGTAAAATTTTCAAGATTTAGAAGAATAATGGAGCCTTCCGAAGAATAATCATGAAAAAGAAAATAAATGCAAAAATAATCTAGGACAAATTTACAGATAATACCTAACGCATAACCATGTTAGTTAGTGATGTTGGAAAATAATTAGTTGCAGTAAATTGCATAATTATAAAATGTATAACGTAAAACTTATCGACTGATCGAGTCTAGTGACAACACAATATCCTAAAGTACAATTGACCGTCGTTAATTACTCGATCTTTGTGAACAATCATTTTCAAGATACAATAATCAAGCAATCCACTTGTGTAGCAATCTGCAATCACGAATGGTTCGAAACCCTCAAGTGTACTCCAAAAAATATATATAATATAAAACTCGAGTATAACAAGTTACAAAATATGAAAATGATAATTTCGTTTTGATGTATTTTTTTTAAAAATCAAATGTGTTTATATAGTCATAATAGATGTAACTATCTCTAAGACTCAATCAAAAACTTTTTAATTAGCGCGTGTGATGTGAATTGAGCAGCCATGTACATGTAGCATGATTGATACCATTAATGATCAAAAATGCGCATCCATAGGTGATCATCAGCGCACATCCATGTCATACGTGAGATTATTGGGAATCACAACTGTTCATTAATTGTTGATTGTCAATGAATAAACAAATAAGAATATATTCTCTGTTCACTTTGTTTCAAAATATTTTTAAAATAATTTAATAATTATTTTCCTTTCTATTTATAACATTACAATGTTACTTTATTCTCGACAATTATTTTCTTCATTAATATTGAATTTGAATTTGAATTTGAGGCGATCTCTCTCAACAAATTAAGTATATTTACCCTTTCAATATTACTAAGAGAAAATTTTGTTTTTGTAGTTTTATATTATTTTAATTCTTATTTAATTATATAATTTCCTAAAGCTAATATTCTATTTTTTTATTTTTAAATTTATTTAGCGACGAAAATTGTATCGATAAACAATCTATTATACCAATGTTTGTGCAATTAACTTCTGATTGATTAAACATAAACGTTTAAATCAAATTTCTAAACCTTTTTACGTTATGGTAATCTCTTAAGTCTCAACGTTGATAGTCATAAGCCTCGTATAGAAGATCAATTAAGCTCCTTTAATTAAAAATTTTATTACATAATGAGATTAATTTTATTTATTTTAGTCGTTTAAAATGTTTTCAAATTTTCAAATAGTGCTATAATAATAAAAAATTATTGGCACATTTGATAGACCTTAAATTTTTTGTTTCAGTGAGACACGTGAAACAGTTTATTTGTCATTTCTGCCCTCGTTGATACACCGGGGATTTACTACTTTGCTCTTCATTTTTTGTCCGTTTCATTTTCGACTACTTGGCATATACTGGAGGGTAAATTTGGAAGAATACCAATTAGCTTTAAAAGATGAGGGTTGTAGAAATTGATTTTCAAGTGATATGACAACACCAGTACTCTAAAAAGCGTAAAATATGGAGGTCGAGTTTCGACCTAGGCAAACTTAGGAAAAACCTAGGCGTCAAAAAGAGTAAAAAAAATGTTTTCTTATTTTAATATTATTTTAAAATTTTAAATCAATCTAAAAATTATTTAATAATTAAAAGAAAGGACGCATAAAAAACGTTGAAAGGCTTGAAAAATAGTAAAATCATAAAAAAGGCACTCTAGGTACGCCTAGGCGTAAAAAAAATTCAAAATTGCAGAAAAACGCGAAACGAGGCATTTTGCTCCCACTTCGAGCTTGGACGGCTCCTAGGTGCCGCTTTTTAGAATACTGGACAATGCACTGTTGATACTGGGGTCCACTAGTAAAAATTGGTTTTTGCTAAAATTACTCGTTTGTCAAGTTCACCTTAAATAGCTTAAATTATTTAGCCTCCGTTTCATAAAATTTATAAATAATAAAATGTATTTCATAAACTATTTAGCCTTCATTTTATAATTTAAACTATTTATAAATTCTTTTCAAATGAATGCTTAGGGTTTGTTCTTGATTACCAACTAACATGGGACATGGGTAGCTAAATGATTATAACTGCGGACTTTTTTTGGTGCATATGATGTGGCCAAACTCATGAGCCTTGCTCTCCAAAGAGACAAGCATGGCATGAGTTCGATTTAGTACTAAGCTTTGTTTAACAACAAAAAGGCACGATGCATTGAATTTAAGTCGTTCAACGCGTAAAAACATTAAAAATATATATTATATTTAAATTGTTCAATGTATAAACACGTGTGCACATTCTCTACGTGTAGAATTACTTTGATCTAATCTAGTCAAGATTTATATTGAATAAATATAATTTCAGAAGAGTTTCTTCAAGTTCGAGATCAAGTCATCGAAGTTAAAATTGAATCCATTGAACTCGTCCCAACAAAAAGTGAAAAGGTACACATGTCCTTCCTGCAAGTACCATTTTTATGGGAACTTTTGTAACACGTCAATTGTATCTTCAACTATAGCTAGAAAAAATTGTACTATTAGTCTCCAATCTATTGCTTTATTTCGTAAGATAGTTCCCAACAATTGAAAATAAACAAATAAGTCACCAACGTTTCATCATATAGTTGTACAATTAGTCCATAATGCCATCGACAATTCGAATCTCAATTAAATCGTTTGGTGAGCTTCATATGTCCAACTTTAGGAATATGTGTTTCCATGAGAGTTGCATGATTATTTAATGAAGATTTAGATTGTTTCGGTTGTTGGAACTGAATGTATAACTATAATGAAAAGTCGATAACTAACTTCCTCTTAAAGATTGGAGACCAACTAACTACTCGAAAAGTAAAATAGAACAACGATGCAATTTTCCCATAATGGCCACCTAAATGTAAAATGTGTAATTTCTCGTAGTATGATATAAATATATAGATTTCAAATTGCACCGTATTTTATGGTAATGATTCTACAATATATATCATTTCTTTTTCTTTTTCTTTTTCTTTTTTGTTGAAAAATTAAATTTACAATCACCAATATTCGTACTTTAACGACACTATTTGATTAAAAAGTTGCACAACTCTGAGCCCGAGCCATTTATAAGCTTCGATGCAACATACACAAGCTCCAAACATCAAATAAAATTCCGCTTTCATTGCACAAAAAGCCTTGAGATTGCTTTGGACCAGCATCATCAGTACAAGGAAAGCATCAGTTTTTTTGTTGATATAAAGCAATCACCTTGCACACGACATAAAGAAGAGATAAACATAATCAGGTCAACTTCTTTTGACCATACAAATGAAGATGATTGAGAGAGTATTCCCCTATTCCCATGTAAAGATTAATTAAATAAACACATATTAAGTCGTGTTTTTAAATTCATGACCATTACGTTCAGTCCATTTTAAATAGGCACAATAAAATCGCTGACTTTACGAAACAATTTTTATTTTTTTAAAGTCTACATAACACGCATTTCAACTACAACGTTCTTCAAAATATTGACCATACTTGATGTCCCAAAAATGATTATAGTAGTTAATCATATTCCCTAAAGTATATCTATAAACAACAAGGTGTAATAAGTAGAAATCCCATTTTCCACAGCCTTCAATTAAGCCTCCAATTCTGGCTGTATTTATCGAATAATTAACGGACCAATAATTAATTTCTAAATGTCACTTGTACGTGCTTTGTAATGTGAACTTTTGAAGTGCAGGTCAAGAGTCGCTTGCACCCGTTACATGATGCTGGAATACTTAGTAATCGCAACTATAGTCGAGCTTTCTAGCGAAATGAGAGGAGTAGACCAAAACTAGTATAACTTCTTGTTGCTAAGAATCTAGATCAATATGGAATAACGGCGCCTAGGCCATGCACTCGAGCTGGAGGTCACCATCTAACAAGAATTTCAATCACTTTGATGAAGGAATAAAAAAATAAATAAAATCAACTTGAATTCGTGACAACTCTTCTTAGCCCATGTTTGATGACCATTATTGGGAAAAATAATATTTTGAATAGTGATTTTTTAGATAATGTGTAGTTTAAAAGTAAAAAAAAGTTTTGATTTTACGTGCAAAACATTTTATTATCTAAATGCGACTGAAAATGAGTTTGAGAATTTAAAAGTTCTATTTTAAAGGGAGATACCCGCTTGCCTGGCCTCTTCTCATGCGGCACCTGCAACTGTGAAATCCCTCTTTGTTCTGGTCTACATTAAGCAACGTCAAAAATTAACCCCCAAATTTCCAACTCCCACGCACTTCATGCCTAGTTGCCCCATCTCTATTAGATCTAGCAATACACCAAGCACAATGACCAAGAATGAGTGATATAGCATATCTGGAAATAAGGCCTCGTTTGTCATCGTTTCTCGACATGATTTATACCCGGTAAATACTTGATCAAGAAATCAACTTTCATATTGCAAATTATAACTCATCTACAAGAAGCTAGAATCACTCCTAATCCCCGGTCAATCATACATGCTTTTTCAACGAAAGGGTGGATTTAGTATATTTAAGAAATTGTTGTTATGTAACACTTTGGATACAAGGAACAAATAAAAGAAAGATCCAAAACGAGCCAAAACACCACATTTTTACACGCATTGGAAGTAACAACGAATAATTTTACAACATAAGGACACAACTACCTGGTTAATAACCTTAACAAACATATAGTTGAATGAATCAATGCTGCAGCTTATTCAACCAATGTATTTGTGCTCTATGTCCAAAATGCAACATAAATACAACAGATCATCCCAGTATGATCCATTACTTTCTCTTTTTAGTGTCAAATAGTGTTGAGTAAGATCTTTCTAGGCTGCATTTGACTCCTTAAAAGGAAAAAGACGACTGGAGAAGTTCTTTTTCCAAGCTAGTCGGACTGAAAGGGAAATGGTGTGGAATGGAATCTTTCTAGGATGCATTGACTCCTTAAAAGGCAACAGATAACAAGTGAAGTTCTTTACCCAAACCTTGAAGAAATGCTAGTTGGACTTCTTTTGCCAAACCTTGAAGAAATGCTAGTTGGACTGAAAAGAAAATGTTGTTGAGTAGCATCTTTCTAGGCCGCGTTTGACTCCTTAGAAGGCAAAAGACAACTGGTCTAGTTCTTTTCCCAAGTCCTGAATAAATGCTAGTCACACTGAAAGGCAAATGGTGTCAACTGAGTTGCATCTTTCTAGGCTGCGTTTGACTCCTTAGAATGCAAAAGACAACTGGTCAATTTCTTTTCTCAAGCCTCAGAGAAATGCTACTCGGACAGATAGGCAAATTGTGTTGAGTAGTGTCTTTCTAGGCTGTGTTATACTACTTGAAATGCAAAAGATAACTATTGAGGTTCTTTTCCTAAGCCTCGAAGAACTGCTAGTCCGTCTGAATTGCATCCCGCCTAAACTGATTTTTATCTCTTAAATGAATGAAACTGCCAACATTTGGCAAGCCTAATGAATTAAAAGTGAAAGAAGGTTGGCCAACAATTCCAAGTTATATGATATAATATCGAAAAGAGCTATAGATTATATATAATTTACATAAACACATTATATTACAGCTGCAATCCCAAGATAGCAACACCTAAGCATACCGTCTTAAACTATTTTAAGAAGGGCACCTTATCCATTTGATATCGCTTCATGGATTCGACAACTTCAGTCGTGAAGGCCTCATCTTCCGGGTAATAGGCAATAGGATCAGATATTAATGGATGTGGAATATTGAGCACACCCTCAAGAGTTGCATGCAAACAATAAGCTGAATATGTAACATGATATCCACCTTCTTGGACGATCAAGATACGTCCATCGCAATGCTTGTCAGCCATTTTGCGAACTTTATGTCCGATCTCCCTATATCCTTCCATTGTCAGGCATTGCCTTCCGTTCGGATCAAACTGAAACAAGGAATTAAGATACACTGAGATGCTACAAAATAGAGAAATGATGTGGCATTTCTTTCTTATGAAGTGCCTGAAATAAATAAACCATTTCTCCCTTGCATATTGAGCTGTTTTTTTCGAATTTTTGAACAACATCTCCCAACAACTAACAGTTTAAGCTGTAAGAGTGAGAACACTTGATATAAGATCAGACACATTCAAATTTTACAAATAACTAATAATAAGATTTGAACACCAGACCTTTTTCTGCTCTAATACAGCATCGTCTAAAAGCTTAAGCTATTAGAGATGTGATATACTCAGTTGTATATTGATGTGGTTTAATATGGTATTAGAGCAAGCAAAAGACTCGGATTCTACTCTCATTGCCACACATTTCTAAAACTTGTCCAGGCATCAAACCATCGATAAAAATGAACCAAAATACACGAGGCGACAGGTCGAAGACTAAATTCAAATAAATTAACGTGTTCTTTCTCTAATATAAGTAACGTGAAGAAAGATAAGAATGTCGATGAGAGGTCATATAAGAATCTCAAATAAAATTAATACAGAACAGTGCTGCCTCACCACCACCCAAAAGAATCTCTTCAAGAACATACAATAAGTACTATATCTAATTCTCTAGACGAGAAAATTTGAGGTGGCATAATGTACCAAAAACAAAAGACGAGTGAATCAAGATAAGTTATATTTTCAATTGCAAATAATGCACCATCTTGCATTCTTATTTTTACTTTGGGCTAAATGCACCAACTTAGCTACCTGTGTATTATGAATTTGCCTCTTTAAGCCTAATATTCCTAATGCATAGTGAACAAGGAAGTATATGGTTGAATTAGCTTCAGAAAGCATTCAACTTACTGCACTGGAGTCTTGACCAACGACCAAAACAACCATGTCGGGTTCGAATTTCTCTACGGATGGAACAACTAAATTGGCCATAGCATACGCATACCCTCTATCTCCAGTTCCATTTGGCAGAGGTATATTCAAGTTATATCCAAAGCCATCCCCTTCACCAAGCTCGTCTACATTTCCCGTCTGTGGATGAGAAGGACCCCACGAACCATGATTCATATGAAGGGAGATAGTAAGAACCCTATCAGAGCAATAGAAACCTTCCGCAGTTCCATTCCCGTAATGGACATCAATGTCGATAACTGCAACTTTTTTAAACCTAGAATCGAGCCCGAGCTGTACAGCAAGACCAGCATTATTGAGAAAGCAGTATCCGTCTGCTTGAGTAGGCTGAGCATGATGACCCGGCGGCCTAACCAATGCATAAGCAATTTTTCCGTGCCCATCAAGGATATATTGCATTGCTGATAATGTGGTACCAGCAGCAAGAAGTGCAGCATCCCATGATCCGGGATTTAAAAATGTTCCAGTACAAATGAGCTTTCCCCCATTTCTGTCAGCCTCAACCAGTTCGTTTATGTAATCTGACAAATTTGGAAATACAAAAATTTTTCAGCCTCAAACTCAGTCCAACTTCAAATATTGTCAAGAATAATTGCCCATAACTAATTTACACCAGTGTCAGCACTTAATTTTCGAAGTCAATTTTTTTTATTTTTTAATGTCTATATAAGTATGAATGTAAAGTGAACAGTGAAAAGCTATGGAAGAAACCTTGCCTACATGAAACAGAAGAGCAAAGCCAATTATTGAACATAATTAGAGTTGTTTCTTACTGTAATTTTCAGCTCTAAAGTTCGTAGAAGTTAACACAGAGCTAATCCACATTATGTGCTAACATTAATTACGACCTTCTGTAGAATATAAAATTCTATTTTGCACATTTCATCACTAAGACTTGGAAATATTTGTACTGGTTGAAGGTTTAAATCAAAAGATACCTTCTTGGAACCTATAAATTCAAACAGTTAAAATGTATGTGACGTACTAAGCACAATTCACAATTCATATTTCGATTATAAATGTGTTTCTTCCTTCATACCTTCACTACCCGGATCTGTCTTTAACTTGGCAACTCGGTGCAAGTTATTCTTGATCACTAATTGTTCATGATCAGTTTAAGCAACAAGACAGAGATCTTCTCAAACTCTCAACCTTATGATCTCCCCATCTTAATCAAGCTAAAAGCTATCCCATTTCTTCTCTTCCAAATTGTACTTCTTCAACTAAAAGCTTAAGCTGTTACTTATTTAACTTCAATCTCTTAACACATTGGTGCACAATTTTTATAACTCACAAATAGTTGCCAAACTTCAAAATGTCAATATCGATCTAGTACCTAAACTTTATAATGTCTACCCCATTAGTCTATTCGTCAAGAGAAACTAACGGCTATGCTGATTTGGCTAACGATACAAGTTCAAAGGAAAATGCCCAATAACAATACATAAGAACAACCAAGTAAATGTAAAAATCGGGGCAAAATTTTACCTTGAGTATGAAAATAAAGCAATTCAGAGATGAGGGCAGGCCTTCCCTGTTGCCAAGAAATGAAAGGTGCAATGGGTCCCTTTTTAAGAATGGACACCATATTTTTCACCCGGTCTGAATTCTCAGGGTGCTTGTCTAGGACATCAAGAAAACCAGGATCCATTCCTGTGTCGAAAACTCCTTTGCCCATGTCGTGTTCCAGCATGCCCTCGTGCCAGAACACGTGGATTTGGTCCGATTTTGCTGGTAGTGATGAAGGGAGATTTGAGGGAGAAGAAATTGGCTCACCCGAGGAAGCCATGGTTGAATCGAAGATTCTCACTCCTACAAGAGTTCTTCGGTTGTTTGATTAGACTAAAACAGTAGTTTCTGGTTTTGAGTAGTAAAGCAATGTGGAGGCACGATGATAGGAAACTATCTAGTCCCGTCCAATGAGATATCTGTCTTGACTTTTATTTTTAACGTTTAAATTTAAATTTTATTTTAGAAAATAAATAAGTAAAAGAGAATACTCATTGAAAATCGGATAATTTAATCCCGTCTCGCCACCCTAAATTACATATTGGTTATTGTTTTCACATTTATGTAGTGTAGAATAATATGCCTTCACAGGATGATAAATTTTTTGAAACCTCAATCTTGAAATTCAATAGTTTGTTTGAACTTTAGATATATCAAATGATACCTTACAGTGTTGTGGTTATATCGTTAGAAGTTATCCAAGCATTAAAATTTTCATATTTAACCGATATGGGATCCAATCAAATATGATTTTGTTTCTACATATAGAAGGTTTTGTGCATGTATTTTGTTAAATTACTAACACTTTGACACTACAAAATTTTTAACTTCTAGCTTGAACAGAAGATTAAGCTTCTGGATTAGCCATAGATGGTTCATTCACTAAAATAAGAATTCTGCTTCCTTTCTTGGATTCTTCTCCTTCAACTCCATTTTTGTCCTGCCTCTTTAACTGATAGTGCTTGTAGATTAAGCCCCTATTTGGTTTAGAAAAAAATCAGACTTTTAGTAGATTTTAATAAAAATCAATGTATGTTTGTTTCCCATTATTGTAGAAAAAATGGAGAAATGAATAATATTTTTTTTAAGAATGTGTGGTTGAAATTTAAAATAATTTTATTAGTTTATGTGTAGAATATTTAATTGGGTAAATGTGTGGTGAAAAATTTTACTATAACAAACAATGTTTTGGAATAATGGGTGACAAACGGGGCCTTAATGAAATTTGTGGTTGAAAAGTAGATAAAAATTTTAGGTCCCATGAAATGTATGATTAAAAATGAGATTGAGGAAAAATGAGTTTTAGAAAAATGGAGGCGAACAGGGACTAAGTAAAGATTTTAGTTTTTTCAACTAGATTTTCAGGTTCTCGACTCGCAGATAAGGAGAATGGCCTAGTCATGGTTTCAGTAGCCCTGGCTAGTTGTTTGTGCTTTTCCAGATTCTGAACTCATTTCTGAAAGTGCCTCTTGAATGATACCATTGATCTCCTCTGGTGCCGGCAATAGTAGAACAAAATTGTCAATTAGATGTATGGGTGGTTAATCACTTCACGACATAGTTATTTCACAGTACTTGACAGAGTAATGGATAAGTAAATAAATATCCATCACATTTGCACTTATGAAATACTCGAACAATCAAAGACTTCCAATAAAAACATCTACTAACAGAAGAGACAGTCGTAAATTTTGTAGATTGTCCCGCGTAGAGCCTAGAAATTTTTTTTTTTGAGTTTCCGTATGGACTTTAAGCATTCTTACACGTTCATAGCAGAATTCTTTGTTATGTTTCTAGTATTGTTCTTTTTCAGGCTGGCATCAGCAAAAACTTTGGCATAGACTTATTATGGCAGCAAAAGCCTTATTTTTGTCGGGGAAGGCTAAAATGTTAGCAAATATCTAGGTATTGCGATTAACAACACAACTCGGTGATCAGTTGGAAGGGATTGTAATTTACATGAATTTGAAGTTTAGGTTGCCTCTGAGGGCTTCAAGCCTGCAGGCACATAGCCTCGTCAAATTTCCCATTATGAGATATTGTTTCCGTGGATGGCGACGCGTGAGCTGGCAGTGCCCCGGTTCCAAACTAGCAAAATTAGCTGCCAATAAAAATCCTTTAAAATCAATGATATTAGTATGAAGATATTTGCTTTAACGGAGAAAGGTTCACCTACCAAGTTTTATTCGTTGTTTTCTGAATCAAGAACACTGTTCGAGCCAGATATAAATGATCTATCGTCTTGGGATTCTGCTACTGATGATGATTTATTGGAAAACTCGGCTGCAAACTCTGAAGACAACGAAAAGTTTAAGAGAATTTGTTTGTGTGCAGAGTTTTAATAATATGCTTGTACGATATTAGACCATGCAATAAACAAGATTTTAACTTCTCCAGTAAATGGTGAAAATATTGTACCTTCCACGAAATTCCCAAGCTTCTTTATGTTTCCAGCAACAAGTTTGTGAAGATTTTCACCAGCCCATACAGGACAAACGAGAATGTATACAATCACTGAAGTGGATGCACCGATGAAAATGATTAATGGCCTCAAATGGGCCAACCCGAATATTTCGTTAGTTCTAATACCAGATATCAACAGTAGACAGAATGTCAATTTGAAAATTAACATTCTATAGTTGTGATTCGCCTTCACTTTTGGAAGGAATCGTATGAATGTTGACGCCACAGCTGCCAAAACAGAACTATATATACTTGATGGAATCAGCTTGTCTTAAATTAGGCTTGACCAATAAGATGGAAAGGGCGTTTTCATCAGGATAAGCACGATTGGACCCAAACATTATGAAACAAATGTTTAGCAATATTTAAGGTCAGATAATTATACTTCGAAATGCACAGTTTTTAGCAACTTACCAACAGAGAATTCAAAGACAACCACTACTGTGATGATAGCCCACATTGCTGATATACCAATGCTTTTGTACAGAGGCTGCAAGTAATAAAAAAGTGAAACTAAGGTAAGTGCAAATTCAACTTTTAGTCAATGAATCCCTCCTTGGATCTTCTTGTGCAATTTTTTGGACATGTCTAGTGAATTTTTTAGCCATTTCACGCTTGAAAATAGTCTTTGTTTCCCGATTTCTGGATTCAAATTCAATTGCATATATGCAAAACTAAAAGGAATTAGGAAATAGGCTTGTGGAGTGAGTAGACTGGTTACTTATATATACAAGAGACGAAAAATATGGACAGGAACAAAAGAATAGATTCATTTTCTCATAAGAGCGTGCCTTTTTGTACATGCAGGTACTTCAAAGCACATGAAAAATGGTTGAAATTGCAAGATGAGTAAATTAGGTGCGATCTTCGAAATGCATGGAGTCTAATCATATTATATAGTTATCCCATCGACCAAAATGGATCTAGTACCCTTCTCTCCACTTCAGTGAAACCTGTATTCGATAGTATTGTAGTGCTTTGAGTCCTCTCTTCGACAATACTATTGAAAATTAAGAATCAAATCACCCTCACTCGCCCTTTGTATCATTCACAGCTTTTAAGCCTTCCTAGACAATGTCTTGCGTTCAATTCACCTAATGAGAAATATTAGCCATGTCAGAATTGGATTATATTTGTGAACATAATAGCCTAAGTTGTATGTTCCATTGTGATTAAAGATTTGAACGCGCTAAATCTACTAACCTTCATGACTAGATCGCACGTGCAACTAAAGAATTCTGATCTAGTTGTTCAGCTGTTGATCAGTACGATACAAATGTGTCATCCAGTGTTGTTACTACGATTACCAGTGGCTTTTATATGGGATACAAATCTACTCCGCTACGATTAAATGAAGTTAATAGCTTCTTAACTAACTGACTACTTCGAAATCATTCTCCTCATCATTGTAAAGCATGAATAAATGTCTGTTAGTCCCCTTCAAGCATGTTTTCTTAACGCAACACGAAATTTCATGTTTGTCTATGCATAAAAATAAATCAAACTTACTTTTTAAGTTATGCATTTACATAACATGATTTTAGAAACTTAATTTTTTAGTCTTCTCTAACATGATTTATGTACAGACATTTTGTTTGGTCTGAAATCATAGGGAACATGCTATAAGTTTACGACTTTGCTACTTGTACATCACAATGTACATTGGGATGTACATCCCCCTCACATGAGGGTGAGACCCGCTTAAATAAAAAAATATTTTATGCAGTGGGTCCCACCCCCAAGTGAGGGGGTGTAGCCCCTTATGTACAAAAGTTGATGTACAAGTAGAATTTTTCATAAGTTTATAACCTCTAAATACAAAGAATGAATGTATTCTTTGAAATAAAAGAATTTTTCCACTCTTCTTCCCCTAGAAATTATGTTGTGAAATCATCAGTCCGTGAATTTTTCAGTTTGCTCGTGCAACTTGAAGTCTTGAACCCTCACACGGTAATTTTGAAATTTTACTGGTGATCAAACTTACAATCTAAGAGGCCAACCCTAGATAGCCTTATTCATACAAGCTTGAAATAAAATAAAATCTAATCTAATAATTTTGAAAACGAACTAAAACAAAACCCAAATAATAACATAAAAGGCTCGTGGGATCCTTCAAACGAAGAAATCTATAAAAACCAAAAGGACCGCTCAAAAATTTCCTTTAAACTTTACTGAAAAGCTTGTATCTACTTAAAAATATCGAGTTATTCAAACAATGTCCGTGAATACATAAAATAGCATATATCCACCACTAAGAAACTCGTTTGACTGGCAATATATCGAATTAAAGAAGCATTTTGTGTTAAATCTTGAATGCCATATTCTAAATTAAATTAACATGCAAATATATCAGATCTTGAATAATTATATTTGAATGTAATAGTACAAGTCTATACTAAAACTTCTTAAGAATCATACATATTTGAGGGATCGAATTATATATTCTTAAGCTATCATTATAAAAGAAAAAATACGGCCTTTATGTTTGTACTCAATAAGTAATTATTCAAAGAATCCAGATTTTCTTCAATTATGCTTATATACAAAAATAAGCATACTCAATTTGATATGATGTAGCCATTTTCTATCGATATCGATCATTGCTAGCTTCTCTTCCTTTTTGGACATTGTTGGAACGTGATGCAATTTTTGTCAGTTATATCCTAACACATATGGGCAATGATAAAAAATGGGCTAAGCCCAGCTACTGGAAATGTTTTATCAACTGTCATTGCCCGATAACACATAAAGACTGGCCCAAATAACCGGCCCAATTCACTACCACTGGGAGCTGCTATGACCGTTGGATGAGATGTGGATCAACGGTGATGGTTTGGACTAATTAATACCAGCTGAACCGTCTTTCGAGCCCTAACTTTTTCATTATGTTCTCTCGTTTCCTCTGTGTTAAGTACAGAGTGTTTTCTGCCTTCGAGTTTCTTCATGATTCTTTCTTCTCCTCTATGTAATACTTAGTGTATGGTTAAAACTTATGGTTTTAATCTTCAGTCTTGGTGATTGAATGTCTCTATGGTCTTGGTAGAGGAATTTTCGTAGTCGACAGTGTGGTTATTCCTTCGTGTCATTGAGTAGCCGTATGGTAGTTTGACTAGGGTTCTTGGTATGGTTTGAGGTCGCATTTGTGTACAGAAGGGTACACTGAATTTGTTTTTGAGTAGCCGTATGGTAGTTTGACTAGGGTTCTTTCTTCTCCTCCATGTTTTGAATGTCTTTAGAGTTTTCATTGAAAATATTCAAAAAGCTAAAAATGTGTTTTGAATTTTATATTATAAGTTTAACGTTGTTTTTGAAAATGCATATTGAAAATTATCAGACCGAACAAGTTTCGTGAGTTTTGCAACAAGTTTTATGAGTTTTGCAAAATTGAAAACAACAAACCAACTATATCCTTAGTATTTACTTTAATTGATAAAACATATTTTCCAGAAGCTTAAATAGGTAGAAAAGCATCAAATTTGCTTATTTAAATATTATTTTTAACGTACTTTTTGTTAAGGGTAAAATATCACAATTAAGATATGAAAAACTATAATCAATATATATATAGAAAGGTTTGAACTATTTCTCTTGTTAACGTTTGAAGTTGAATTCAAAACCCAATATAATATTTGAGGTCAAAAAGTTCAAATGAGCAATTCAAGTGTCTTAAGCTCAAACGTACTATAAAATTCTAGTATTGCTATTCCCAAATAAGTTCACGTCTAGTGCACGCATAAATACCACATCCAACAGATATAATGGTTTGAATTACTATTCTTTAACAATGTTGACTATTTAAAGAGTTTATTTGTCTCCCATTATTGGGACAATAATAAAGTTTTGAATAGTATTTTTTAGAGAATGTGTAGTTTCGTTTGAAGTTGAATTCAAAACCCAATATAATATTTGAGGTCAAAAAGTTCAAATGAGCAATTCAAGTGTCTTAAGCTCAAACGTACTATAAAATTCTAGTATCGGTATTCCCAAATAAGTTCACGTCTAGTGCACGCATAAATACCACATCCAACAGATATAATGGTTTGAATTACTATTCTTTAACAATGTTGACTATTTAAAGAGTTTGTTTGTCTCCCATTATTGGGACAATAATAGAGTTTTGAATAGTATTTTTTAGAGAATATGTAGTTGAAATTTAAAGTAATTTTATTGGTTTGTGTGTAAAATATTTTATTGAGTGAATATGTGATAAAAAATCTTACTGTAACAGAGTTTTAGATTAATGGTAAATAAACATGGGCTAAGATGAAATTCCAAAACTCAATATCCTAATTGGCTTTGATTTAATTTTTCTTTCTTTCATTAATTGTCAGATTAGTGATGACAATGGGCCGAACCGAGCCGACTCGACCCATATAAGCACGAGCCGAGCTCGTGCTCACAACGAGCCAAGCTCGTGCTCGTTTGTAACGAGCCGAGCTTCGGCTCGGGTGTTACTCGTGGGTCGAGCTCGGCTCGGCTTACGTGCTTGTGGTTGGCTCGGTTCATTACTCGTGGGTCGAGCTCGGCTCGACTCACGTGCTCGTGGTTGGCTCGGCTCACTAGCTCGCCTATATATATATATATCTCGAGCGGCTCGTAGCTCTTTTTTTACGAGTCGAGCCGATAAGCCGCTCAACTCGATTGCCATCACTGTGTTGGACACATCAATTTTCATAAATGGAACATACTGAGTCTTGATGTCACCACCTTTGTTTAACACTGTGTTAAATCAACCCATCAAACAACTTAAACTATTACAAAGAATATGAATTTATTAATTTACATTTTGTTTTCAACCTCTTTCTCACATTTAAAAGCTTAAATTGTCCAAACAAATTTATTTATTTCAAATTTATTAGGGTTGGATAAAACTTCCAAACCGAATCGGATCGAACCCAAATCAGATCGAATCGAATCGAGCGATTCTTCATAAGTTAGATACTCGAACGGGTATCTAAATCGAGAACCGATGGATTTGGGTTTGGGTCGGTTCTCGGTTCTAGACCAAGAACCGAATTATCGAATCTAATTAATTTTTTATATTGAATTCATTAAATTATTTTAATTTTTTCTAAACAAATTAGTAAATTAATTAAACAAACAAACCAAGTCCAGCCAAATTAATTTTTTGTTAGCCCCACATTTGGACCTTATCCTTATCCTTATCCTTCCCCTTTCCATTCCAATTTTATTTGGTAAGCAGTATGCCCACTCCCGTGTAAACTCAAATCATTTAATAATTTTAAAACCTACATCCTCATTCCCAAATCGATTTTGAAGCTCCTTCATTTCACCGGCGGCGATAGCTACTGATTAGATCTCTGAGTGCAGTATTAACATTAAAATGGAATTTGAAACTCCTTCATTTCACAGACGGCGGTAGCTACTGATTTTGGTACTTTTTTTTTTCATTTCTTATTAGTTGAACAATTTCTAATTTATTTGTGTTTGTTAAGTGTGTTTTTTCAATTATGCTTGTAGAGTTTCTTACTATGACAAATCAAGTAATTGATTATTAAATCAAGTAGTTGATAAGTATTATCAATACTTAAAAATATTTTATTTTTATAACTTTTAATTTATATTTCATTTTTTTTATGCGGGCTGCTAAAAGCAAATGAATTATTGATATGAATCACCGATATTTTAATATTAGTATCTACTTTTTGATAATTGTATACATTAAATTAATCTTATTGGACAACTTGTTATTTACATGTTTTTAAATTAGACTACATTAATTTGTAAAAGTTACGAATGAACATGTCATTAGTTGTATTTATGTAGTGTTGCTATAAATGTTAAAAAAAAAATTAATTATGGTACGGAACCGACCCGAACCCGAACGATTTCATAATTATATTTGGACCCAACAGTTCTATTTATTAAATACTAGAAAATTTTGGATCGGTTCGATTCTGAAGAGAACCGAATCGAAACGACCAATGTCCAGTCCTAAAATTTATTTTTCACACTATAGACAGCTATGTGGTTTTTTGAACAGAGATCCATCAATCTATTTTTCTTTCTTTTAGCCTAAAGAGAGTATTGTCACCAAGTTGTCAATATCAAACACTTTAACTCAAATCACCATAGCTATATATAGTACACAATATTGCATAGTCCTGTCTTTTCTACACAAGTATACCAAGAAAACACCGGCAATGGAAGACAATACCTACCCCTCGACCCGCACCCTCTTTTCAAGTTATCTACCTTGTCATTCCACCCAATAAAACTATCCCGGGAAAGCATAAACGAGGAAACCACTTACAGCAATTGTTCACCATTTCTAACAGTAACTTGCATTTGATTACAAGTAACATACACTAATCCAACTTCTAATATTACTCTCTTCTAAGTGCATGTTCCGTACGTACCTAGTACTCAAACTGACTCAACAATATAATGAACATTTTTTTTCTTTTAGTGTCCCATGCTACTAAATCTTCCCTACATTGCATGCTGTAGGTGTCACCCTAGCTCCAAAGTCACGTTAGCGACAGTTCAGCACATGGAAGACAGAGTATCCATCAGAACATCTGATGGGATGAGTCTGGTAAAATTGATAATCAGGCGAGAACATCTGATGGGACGAGTCTGGTAAAATTGATAATAACGGCGAGCATGACCTTTACTCGCTCTTAACTGGTCCAGACGAAAATCCAAGAATTGAGTGGATAACAGCTAACCATGGGATCTACCAGTTGCAGGAATAGATGCTGCTTCCTGAAATTGATGAACCATCATGGTGTCATTGCTACTGTCATTGAAAGGTGCAATGTCCCCACTTTTTGCAGTTTGCTCCAGGAGTCGAACGAGCGAGACAAAAATTTCCATCCTCGTCACGTCCCTGTTTGCCTGCTTGAATCAAAGCATATATTTAAAAGGTTTTAGAGATTCCGTTGTAAAATCACACGAGGATGTAAAACAAGATGGAAGTATGTTAGTTCACCAGTAAGTAGATCAAATCCCAAATGCCAAGCTTCGGTATGTCTTCCCCCATGCCCCCACACCCACACACATACACAAAAAGCTAAAAAAAATATATATATATAAGTAGCCACGTGTGTAGATTGTTGAAAGGTTGTCAATTAATTTTAGTTTACTATCATTGATTTTTCTTGATTTTGGAGAGTTGATAGGGATAGGTTGCCATGTACATGTTGGATGGGAAAGGAAGTAACTTTTGTTTACATAGATTATCTACCAAAAAGTTCAATTATTTAAGACATGGTATCTTACATATTTGGGAATTCTTTTGGTTGGGAATTCTTTTGGTTGGTAAACATGGCATCTTACATATTTAAGACCTATCAAAAGTTCAATTACCTCTTTAAACCTTAAATACCATGTAAAAGAAATCATTATCTACCAAAAAGAGGAAAAGAAAGAAAAAAACAAGAAGAAGAAGTCATAGATACATATTATGGGCAGCAAGTAGAAATTGAAGTTTTGAAACGTGATTGTGGTTTTACTTTTCAAATTTATTTGATCTAACGAGGTAGGATTACGA
>CAIGRB010032540.1:12687-23758 GCA_903798255.1 Fraxinus quadrangulata | reverse complement strand
TATAATTAACTCAACCCACCTCCACCACCCCTATCATTCCGGAGATTATTTCGACGACCGTTCCGACCACCACTCTTCTCCGGCTACCGTTCTGGCGAGTGCTCCGATTCCGACGATTATAGGTCACACAGTCACAGATTTCCAAATTAGTTGGTCACAGATTTTTTCACGGTCACGATTATATAATTTTTAGGTCACAGATAACAAAATGGTTGGTCACAGATTATATTTTTAGTCACTGATTATAGAATTTTAAGGTCACAGATTATATTTTTAGTCACAGAAAACCAAAATCACCATATCCTCTACCTGCACCATCGTTGACTGCCACCACCGTTGTCAACCCACCACACACCACATCAATTAAACACCACCGCACACTGACAGTGCCACCACCACCGCACCCACAGCACGCACCATTAAATATTTGGTCACATACCATCAAATAGTAGGTCACATACTACCATCACCACCACTACCACTTGCAACCACCCTAACCCGCCACCATCGCCATAGCATTACATCACCACAACGCAACAGCAAGACCACCGCACACACTACAACACCACCCACCACAGATCAGCCTAAACCACAGATGCGCCCAACACCCACAGACCATCCACCAACACAACCATCCACCACACTGTCAACCCACACACCAGCAGCGTCGAGGCGCTGCTGCTTTTCACAGCAGCGTTGCGACGCTGGCCCCAGTAGCGCCTCGACGCTGCTAAAGAGAGAGAGGGATAGGGATAGGAGAAGGGAGGAGAAACAGGTGGAGGCGGCGGGCGATGGAGGCTCGGTGCTGCTGCCAGCATCGCGATGCTGCTGTGAACGGCAGCAGCACCTCGACGCTGCTAGGGTTTTCCCATCCCGTTTATATTTTTTGACCTTTTCTAAGATAATTTGGAAATTTGGCTAATGGGCTTAAGTAATCGGTTCGGATTAAGGCATAAAAAAGTTTGGTTAAGGTGTTTTTAAATAAAATTTTTTATTAGAAATAATTATATAGGAAACCGTCCCTAATTTATCTAATTAAATTGTCATCCCTACACAATGTAATTGAGAATACTAATTTTTCAATATCGTTTCCCTAAATTCTACCTTTTTCTCGATTGTTTTAGGCATGATGTTCATTGATTCTCATATATGAAAACTATGAATTATTTTGACAGATTTAAGTTTTTATTAGTTTGTAGTAATTTGAGTTTTTATTAGTTCGTAGTATAGTTGTGCGTATACCCGCCTGTCATGCAGGTGATCGGGTTCGATCCTCGACAACGACGTCAAAAACTTATTAATGAAAATATATTTTGTATTAAAACTAGAGTAAGTGTATAGTTCGTTAACAAGTAATAAAGTGGATTTTGAATCCGAATGTCGTCCCACAGATATTGATTTAGTTTAATTTTTATTATCGTGACATTAACCGAAGTAAGATTAATATGTTGTGTTTGTGACTAAATTATATCTAAATTAACCTATTTATGCAATTATGAGTGAATTAACTAAATTAGATGCAAATTACGTTAAACGCAGTATAATGTGTTTTACTGAATGACAAACATACTAGAATCTTGAATTTCCATGCAATAATTATTTTTAACCCTAACTTTACATGTTGGCAACACAATTGAATTTGACGAATCAATGTTCCTATTTTATTTAACAATCTATCTCTCGAGTAATGTTAAACCTACTTTTATATATGACCAAACTATATTTTTATGATTGATGCGAACATACAAAAGTGCATAAATTTTTTATGAAAACTTAAAAATTCATATAAGGCATAATTGTATATTTATATCCCATATCGGACCCTATGATAATTTATATATGTCGAATCTATTTTTCTTCTTTCGAATACATAAAATAAGTCACCACATTCACACAACTACCATACACAATAATTGTGGAGAAAACAAAATCATATAAATAATTCTATATTCAAAAATGTATTTTTAATATCAAACATATAAAACTAAAAATTAAAACTCATATCACATGGTTCATCATTCTCCTAATACAAAGAAGAGTGGCCTAACATGTTATGAAGAAGAAAACAAAAGGAATATTGAAAAATCGATATCACCCAAATAATGTTTGAATTGAATTTTCAAGTCTTGAAATCGATCTTTGTGTTTCTTGCCTCATTCTACGCTCCAAAAGCTCTTAAAAATATGTTGACGGCCCTAAATTTTTAAAAGAAGCACCAAGATTCGTTTACATAAAAGTTTTATTCAAATAAGGGAAAAAAAAATTCCCTCGGAAACATACTATGCTACCGCAGAGTTTAACAAAATTCATTCTTGAAATTTCCAAGCTGACCATGCGACCACATGGTATTTACACTATGCGACCACATAGTTTAACTTAAAATTCAAATATCATGTTTTAGTCCCCAAACTCCATTTTCTCGTTTCTGGACATCTTTTCTCACTTTTTTTTTTTCCAATACTTCATTCCTCCACTTAATTGGTTTTTGACGCTTTCACGTCCTTGTTTCTTCTTCTGGGACATCTTTCAATAATTTACACTTTGGTCCCTGAACTTTTATTTTCTTCCATTTTAGTCATTCTTCGCTCATTTTTCCTAAATTTCATCATATTCATCAATGTTATCATACAAAACATAATTTATATAAAATTAAGCCATATTCCAATATATTTGCCAACAATTATTCATGTTTTATGATCTAAATAAGTGTGCAAAACGTACTTATTAGTAGTTTTTCAATTAATACCTTAGATTAGGATTTCTTTTATGGCTGTTTAAGATTTTCTTATAGAATAAGGATTATATTTTCATGTACAAATAAAATCATATGGGTCTTCATAAATGTACAGTAAAATATCTATAAAATAATAATATTGGGATCGAAAAAATTNCATTTTGAAGAATCCACAACTTTTAACCATGCATTTCATCAACTGTATCAAAATATACTAAAATCTTATTTTTAGCTACACCAAATAGGCACTTAATATAAATTTCTTATTTCTTACTTTGATTAATAAAAAAAATTTATTCTAAAATTTATTTATTTATAAGAACTTTTAAATCTTAGAGTGTGTTTGGTAGAGATTAAAATCGGATTAAAATTAAAAAATTAGTCGTTATTATTGACTTTTATTAGACGAATGAGACTCAATAACGATCATATTTTCAATTTTAATTGAATTTTGAGATGTACCAAACAAGCTCTAATGTACATACAAATACATACATTAAAGATGAAACATTAATGTACATGCATTGGCTTCCATCTTGTTTGGGCTCCATTTTTTTCAAGAAAATGCATTTTTGAATAGTAAAAAGTCGTAGAATGTAAGGTTAAAAAATAAGAATTTTTTTTTCGATTTACGTGTAAAATTATTTTATAAAAAAATGTATAATTGAAAATGAGTTTTTATTAAAATGGAGCCCAAACACGGGCTTCAATATCCCAAATGTAGTATGTGCATTGTAAAAAATAATTGCTTTGTACAAAATGAAAAAAATGTGAAAAAAAATAAATATGTCAAATGTAATACGTCCATTACAAAAACATTAGAGATGAAGTTGAGTTGCAAAGAAAAAATAAATGACTTTAGATGCATATTTTGAAAAAGAAGCGAATTGAAAAAAAAAATGTTGTCAAATTAAAAGTTTGGTAATTTGTATTAATATGAACTACTGTAAATTTAAACAGTTATTATTTTATATATGCATTGAACCTTAAAGGATCTGAAAAAACATTATATCTAATGCATTTAGCGGGATTATTAATTTAGTACACTAACTCAAGTCAGGATCAAATAATTTTACTATTTAAACGAGGTTATTTATTTATTGAACATTCATTTATAGATGTTTTACTGTAAGCTTTAGTGAATGAAAATTCAAGTATCCTCAACCATGTGTCTAAATTCTCGTTCTTTGTATAATGAACGATTCTTTGATACCTAACTTCCGGCATTTATGAATGATTCAATAGAAATTAGAAAATTGTACGTGATTTTCACATATTTATATTTTCATACACGCTACTCTACATTATCCATTTAAAGTCGCTCAACTCCCTATCCATGCGTACTAAAGACATGTACATTTTTAGTTTGGACTTTATGTGCGAGATCTTTATTATTTAAAATGTAATGTAGCTCGCATAATAAATTTCTGTAAGCATAAATTGCACATTTAACCCCAAACCTTTAGCAAAAGTAGTGATTGCTTCTATAACCAATTTTTCTTATGATTTTATCCCAAGCTTTGAGAAATTAGCAGACTTTGTCCATATATGCGGTTTCTATCCAAAATTATTTTTAAATGATGTAAAATGACAATCGTACCCTTTAACTTAAATCAAATGAAAATAAAATAAATCAACAAGCAAAAAGAATAAAATATTAAGCAAAATACCAAAAAAAAAAAAAAAAGGTTTTCTACCCCTATGATCCCATCCCATTTTCCTACTGCAGAAATAGAGGGGTTTTCTCCCTTGTCAATATAGGTAGAAAAATATAACTTTATAATGTTGGACATATGCAGGTCACGATAACAAAATATAACTTTATAACGTTGGATATATGAAGGTCACGTAACGATTTAATGTTTATTTGAATATCTCTTATTTCTGAGGACTGGTTGTGAAAGTATGATGAAATGGCGAAAACCAATTTGTTATTTTAATGTTTAGAAATTAGAAACTTGCTATTCAGTTGATAAGCTGAGGAGTAGTGGTGCAATTTTGCTTTTTAAGAGTTGGATTCCCAAGTTTGAATACGGTTATGCTACTATCCTTTAGCTGTGGTTGATATGAGAAAAGGCAAGGTGGGGGGGGAGGGGCGCAAAAGTCAAGTGAAAAGTGGGAGGAAAAGTGACTCAAAAAGGAAATTGGAGGCAAAGGTAAAATTATGATATTTTACGTTAAGATGTATTAGCAATACCCCCCTCAAATGTACATTTTAAGGGTATTGACAACAATTTTATTATAAAATATGACTTCGATCAATCAATAAAGTACTTGAGATGTGCTTAAAACAAAATGATGGATAAGATAAACGGGACATTAAGAATGAGAAGCATACAAAAGAATTTGTATATCAACATATTTCCAAAACATCTTTTGATTAACTTAGACAATTCAAATTCCTTAGACTATGGGAATTATTTCAATAGATTGAAATATTTAATTCCAACTGTATTTTGTAAGGCCATCCTTAAATGCAAAAGAGTAAGGTGACAATAATTCAACAAATAACGTGAAATTTATCATATCTGACAATGTATTACATACTTTATAATAATAGCGTTTGAATCTTTAGTTCCCGCACAAATTTGAACTTCAAATGTTAATATAGTAGAAGAGGGTTTACATAACATGTATTGGTTTGTAATATATAAATGAACGTGTTTTAAAGGAGGCATTAAAGAAAAGGGACAAGGCATAAAAAGATGGAACAAACATGAGTTAGTGCACTTTTTTGCTGTTTTGTTGCTGGCACTTTAGTAGACCTACAAAACTTGTAATTTTGTGGGTAAATATACCATAAAAAGGTGTAATTGATCATTTCATATATTACATTTTAATTGAAGTCTTGACTTAATTATTAAATAAAAATGCATTGATTTTATGTTTTCGTCATCAAATTGAATAAAGCTTCGAAAAATGAGTCATCTGCTCGCTCACGCTTATACGAGAAAAAAGACGTGTAATTAGAAACTACAGAAAACTCTTTCCAAGTGNTGTTTATTTGAATATCTCTTATTTCTGAGGCCTTGGCGTGAAAGTATGATGCAATGGCGAAAACCAAGTTGTTATTTTAATGTTAAGAAATAAGAAACTTGCTATTCAGTTGATAAGCTGAGGAGTAGTGGTGCAATTTTGCTTTTTAAGAGTTGGATTCCCAAGTTTGAATACGGGTATGCTACTATCCTTTAGCTGTGGTTGATATGAGAAAAGGCAAGGTGGGGGGAGGGGCGCAAAAGTCAAGTGAAAAGTGGGAGGAAAAGTGACTCAAAAAGGAAATTGGAGGCAAAGGTAAAATTATGATATTTTACGTTAAGATGTATTAGCAATACCCCCCTCAAATGTACATTTTAAGGGTATTGACAACAATTTTATTATAAAATATGACTTCGATCAATCAATAAAGTACTTGAGATGTGCTTAAAACAAAATGATGGATAAGATAAACGGGACATTAAGAATGAGAAGCATACAAAAGAATTTGTATATCAACATATTTCCAAAACATCTTTTGATTAACTTAGACAATTCAAATTCCTTAGACTATGGGAATTATTTCAATAGATTGAAATATTTAATTCCAACTGTATTTTGTAAGGCCATCCTTAAATGCAAAAGAGTAAGGTGACAATAATTCAACAAATAACGTGAAATTTATCATATCTGACAATGTATTACATACTTTATAATAATAGCGTTTGAATCTTTAGTTCCCGCACAAATTTGAACTTCAAATGTTAATATAGTAGAAGAGGGTTTACATAACATGTATTGGTTTGTAATATATAAATGAACGTGTTTTAAAGGAGGCATTAAAGAAAAGGGACAAGGCATAAAAAGATGGAACAAACATGAGTTAGTGCACTTTTTTGCTGTTTTGTTGCTGGCACTTTAGTAGACCTACAAAACTTGTAATTTTGTGGGTAAATATACCATAAAAAGGTGTAATTGATCATTTCATATATTACATTTTAATTGAAGTCTTGACTTAATTATTAAATAAAAATGCATTGATTTTATGTTTTCGTCATCAAATTGAATAAAGCTTCGAAAAATGAGTCATCTGCTCGCTCACGCTTATACGAGAAAAAAGACGTGTAATTAGAAACTACAGAAAACTCTTTCCAAGTGAAAGTTGTCCGTGAAAGCCAACAAGAGAATATGGCCGATCTATGTGGCATATTTCTTCAAAGGAAAGTGTGTAAATCGTTCTATTGATAGCTTCGCCTCGTCATGTAATTAGATTCAAGTATGATTGAGAAAAACAGCTACCATCTACACTCTTGAGTATATTATGAATTCAGTGGTTGAGAAATGCATAGCTTTTTTTTTTTTTTTAAGTAAATAAAGCTATTTATGTAGATTGTATTTAAGATTAAAAAATATATATATTTTTTAAAAATAATTATTATTTCACTATTAAAATAAGTAGCTTACTTATTTTCAACTTTAATTAATAAATAAATTGTTTGGTTTAAAACTTACTCAAAACGTAAAATTAATTATTATTTTTTTAGCTTATTGAAACACGATTGAAAAAATTATTTTTAAAACAAAAAGATAAGACACGGATTGAGAATCTTGACTATAAGACAGGATCAATTTGTATGTATTATGGGTTCATTTCCACTTAAACTTTATCGTCTTCAATTTGTCTCCACTCTCATCTTATTATTTATTTTCTACAAATCACGTGATATAATTATACAAGAAATGTTAGCACGTGTTCTATAATAATAGGGTCCAATTAAGATTCTTATTTTTATTGATTTTTTGAATTTGATAAATTTTAAGATTATATTGTTGGTTCGTCGCTCTCTTAATTTATAATGAGTGTCACTACTATGAATAGTTAATTTTATTCTTTTCACTTTTAAATATATATATATTTTTTTTTCGTTTTCATTATGGTCGCCTACTTTGAGCTTACATATTGTTGCGTCAATGTTGAGTCGATGAAAAATATTTGAAGTTTGTTTAACTTATCGACCATTATAATGTGTTAGCATTTTGTAATTTATCCATTGTGAACTTGAGCTATTGAAGCAAGATTTGCAACACTAAGCTTTCGGGGCACGTTTAATAATTAGTACATTGAATTGAACAAAATTATTAAAAAAGGAACTCACGATCTTTGATCGCCGCCCAAACCTTCTGAACATAATCTTAAGGGTTATCTACGAAGTATCGAATGTTCGAATCCTCACGGTAGCCGAAATGCAACATTTATGTTGGAAGACAACATCTATATTGGAAGACAGATGCTCATATGGTGGAAAATCACTGAATGTCTGGTCCAAGTGTGTATAAACTATGACCGCGTCCGAATTTACCTGAGTGACGAATTAGGGAAGAATGCCGTCACTCCCCAAGATTAGTTGAGCGAAGATTGGACACCTGAATCATAAAAAAAAAAAAAACTTCGGCGTGGCCAAGTTGATGAAACAGGTGAACGCGAAATCAAAGATCACGAGTTCGAATCTCCTGCCAACACTTTCTCAGTCAAGCTTGTCGCATCGGGCTTGTTTAGTGCAGTTTACCTCTCTTGTGTGATTTGTGTGCTGCTACACATGAAGCGGAGTTTACCTAGTGCGCACTCATAGTGATCGGGCATCCGTCCCTTCGGGGTGGTCGGGGATCCTCTGGTGGATAGCGGCTACGGATTCCTACATCAATTAAAAAAAAAAAAAAGAGAGAAGTAAATAAATGAAAAAGTCAAAATTTCACGAAAGTCTTGGTCGAGATTGATGTCAACATATTAGAATTAAAGTGTGGAAAAAGGGGTAGTAATTTGTATGATAATGGGACACTGAGATCTAGGGCATTGACATTGCCGAGTACCTTTCTGTTCTGAAAAGAGAAATTGCTGTAATGGTTTAGCTTTTTTTCCATAAGTTGCTGTAAGGTTTGAACTTTTTTTCCGTAAGTTGTTGGTAAAGTGGGGTTACACATTTCTATTGCCCAACAGCTCAAAAATTGGTATCTCTATATTCATAATTGCGTGTAGTAAAATTTTGTAATCATGTTTAGACATGTTATTTTTCTTATTTATTATAAGAATAAGTTTTTTATTTATTTTGATGATAATATTTGATTAAGCTTAAAAGTACGTTGTAAGTAAATAAGTAAATTATAAAATAAATAAATTTTATTAATCAAAGTTGGAAAAAATAAAATTTTTTATCTTGTTATTAAGGTAAGAGTCACTTATAAAATAAGTTTTTTTTATGATTGAACAAGAAAATTTATTAATTTTGAAAGTAACTTTTATCCTATTAATAAATAAGAAATTTAATAAATAAATATTAAAAATTTTGTAACCCAAACTTATAATTTGCAAGAATGAAGAATGATGGTAAAAATAACTTTGGTAGGCCATGATCCATGGCATGCCTTTAGACAAAATTATGTCTAGTGACTTCTCTTTGCCCTCTGGTATCATACATTATAAAGAGAAATTGTAATGATACTATACATTTTTAACTATTGTTGTGAAATAATTAGGTTGCTAGTGGGACTTCATGATGTATAGCAAGTTTACAAGATTAGTGCACGTTAAGTAAATGCTTCTTGGATATTGCTTTCATATCTATCGTGAAATGCCTTTCTAGATGTTCATTAATGGTCTGACTATTTATGTGCATTATTTTGGCACACGGTAAAGTGATAGGTATTGAAAATCAAGTGATCCGTGTGTTTGGCAGGCATATTGATATTGTCAAGTTCGGTAAAGCCAATCGGGCAACACATGCAATTATGTTTGAGTATTGTATATCAAATTAACATGACTTACAAGTAATATCCAATTTAAAATTTGAATCCAATTTTGTGCGACCTCAAACAACCAAACTTTCAATTGTGTCATGAATTCTTTTAAAAATATTCGTTTTAAGATTAACGACGATTATGTCTTTTATGTACGTAAGTAGGATTTACAGATCAATTGACAGTCTTAGGTAATATTTTCAATGGAGCGTAGGCCTCCCAAAAGGTAGACCATACGAGAAATAGTACTCAAACGATTTAATTAATTGAATATCCTACCCAAAAAGAAATAGCATGAAATTGAGTACTGCAATTCAAACACGCCTCTTACATAAAGACTTAATCAACTCAATTTATTGCATAATATATGTGGATATTTGAATGTCAAACACCAAAAAGAAGATGACAAGGAAAGGTAACTCTTAGTAGGAATTTATTTATAGAACAATAAGCCATTTTTCTTGTGGAATCATTGCATAGTCCATTATCCTTGAAATTGATAGACAAATAAAAAATATGGATAAGATGGGATTGAAAGCTCTTGATAAAAATCATGACCAAAGATGTATAATTGTGTTTTAATCTATGCTTCAAGTTGTCATGTCACTTGCAAATAGTTGGTTAGTGCGTCTGCTATACACGGTATTACAGTAGAATTATTTACGACATAAAATTATATTGTATTCATTATAGTAAATACAATTTGAATTTCTTATTCATCTTTAACCATATCTCATGTAATCCAATCCAATCTAACATACATCTCAATAAAATTATGTTTTTTTTTATGTTTAATTAGATTATAAGACTGGATATGATTAAAGAAAGAGGTATGATAGGGTGTGCCCATTGTTCAATTCAGTACGACGTCCATAATACGCCATATTATAATTCTTTAATATGATTGGTGCAATCTAAAGCAATATCTTTTTTCTCGCAAATATTTATGAACCTGGTCCTAAGTATTGTTTATTTGTGGTGGAGGTGATTTTGATGGTGCTTTGGTGGGCCAAACTGGTTTAATGGGCTTCGTAAAAAAGTAAACGGATAGAGATAATTGGAGTTCTGAATGTTGACAGATGGCATAGGGGTGGGCAAAAAAATCGAAAAATCGATTAAACCGATCGAATCAAACCAAGTCGGGTCGGTTTGGATTGGATTGGATTCATTTTAAATTTCATCTTCTTAAACTTAAAAAAAAAAAAACACACACAAATATAATTCTTTTTTAAATAATTTATTTACCATCTACGTTTTTTTTTTCTACCAAAGCTCCAAATTTCGAAAGAAAAGAAAGCAAAAAGAATTGTTTATTATAAATTCCAAATTTAGATTTATCATTACTTTTCATTTTTGGTATAATTGTTTGTTAGTAACTATCGGATATATACGATAATTTTGGAAAAATCAACCCACTACCATTTATATTATATATATTATTGATACACAAGCAAATATATATATGTATAGAAAGACAAAATTTTTAACCTAAAACAGATACGTAATGTTTTTTAACTCACACCAATGTTCAAACCGATTAACCAAACCAAACCGACCTAACCGATTTGATTT
>CAIGRB010032473.1:21543-48350 GCA_903798255.1 Fraxinus quadrangulata | reverse complement strand
AAAAAAAAAAAAAAAAAAAAACTACAAAAATCTGCATTTTAAGCAAACACAAAAATCCCAAAATTGAAAACCACAAAAACGCAATAATTTTTTTGATTCAAAAAAGTAATTCTTTAATTTAACAAAAGAAAATGAAAAAGTAAGAGCTATTTTCTTTACCATTTTCAAATCGCTTTCTGTTTTCGATTTTTCAAAACAGTGAAAACTCGTTCTGTTTTCCATTTTCGAAAACGTGTTTTTCAACACAAGTTAAAAATTTACAAAGAAAACAATTTGTTGTTTTGAGTGTTTTTAATTATAATCAAGTCAAAATTTTCAAAATGCGTTTTGAGTGTTTAAAAAAAAAAATTTCAAAATGCAAAAAAGAACACATTTTCAACAATCTCAAAATGAACACTCAAAACACAAAACCTAAAATGAATTCAAAACTCAAAACACAAATCTGAAACACAAAGAGAACAATACTAAATTTCTTGATATCCTATTCTTTCTTCAACTTTCAAAGTTCAAAACTTTTTTCAATTTTTCTTATTTTACAATTTACACTGTATCTGAGAATGAGAATTGAGAAAAAGAAAGAGTACATTGGAAGGTGAAAAGTTGGAAAGGGAAAATGTGATGGAAAATTTTTATCGTTGTCAAAATACTATATTATCCTTTGATCTTAACATTTTGAAGGGGAATATTGTATAACGAAAATTTATTTAATTCTTGACCAAAATTTGAAATTGAGCTAGGCTGACAATATTGGCTAAGAATGATCTAGGTGGTGACCTTGCTGAGTGGATGGATACATTCAGAGAAGCAAATTGGGTGATGACATGGTGGTTGCCGGTGGTGTTGGGTGAGGTGGGGATGGTATAGGAAGAATAGTGATCGTGACCAGTTAATTGTATGATTTGTGACCTATTAATTATGCGATTTGTGATTTATTATGTGATTGTGACTTTGTGTGATTTCGTGATTTAGAATGTCATTGTGATCTATAAATTGGCCTTCTTTTATACATAGTTTTGTGACCTGCTTATCAATAACATATCTACCTCATCAGCAAAGGGCAACCCAAACTAAAAATTACACTCCATGCCCTACTTTCGACCAAAAAAAATAAAAAAATAACCTCATTAACAAAATAATCCATATAATTTCCCAACGAGTATGAGACAAAATGAATAAATAGTATGCAAACGTGCACTTATATTATTCGTCCAATTTGTTATAATACTTCACAAGTCCTCCATATAGAATCTATTATTAGAGTAGCTTTTAAGTCATTTTTGGGTGCACAAGAAAACTTCCACCATCTTGGCTGTTAAAGAACTAAGAAAGGAAATGAGGATTCGACCTTCAATACTAAAAGCACTTTTTGAAGTCATAGTAGAGACTTGAATTGCCAACCCATCTTTAGGTACTATACTTACTTTCATTAATCATCCATCCACCAATTAAGAACATCAAGTTGCTTGTCCTCTTTATCTTCATAGGCATCCAACAAATATCTTCATAATAGACACATGGTACCCCTTATGTACACCAAGCACAACCCTAAATATTATACATGATGCTGACATCCTATTTTATCCAAAGAAAGTATGTTGAATCTGTTAGAATAAATTTCAAAATATGGACTTTCCATTTGATTACAAATTTTATGTTTTATAAAACGGGTTAGATGTATAGCTTTTAATGATACTATGATTAAGTCCAATATGTCGAGTGATCATTTGAGCCGTTTTACACCTTAATTATATAGGGCTATATCCTATATAATGTGGCAATTTAAGTATATGAGTCAAAAATATTTAAACCCTAATTAGGATTGGAGTTGTTAATGAGACGGTTCAATAAATTTCTATGTAAGAGGTTATGTCCCCTCTCTTCCCCATATGTTTTATTCGCTTGCCCCCATTGACGGCTAATACTTTTGTGAGGAGTGAGGAGATGGAGATCTAGCTGTTAATATTTGTATTCAAGATGTCTTTTGCAAGTATCTCTTGAATTATGAATTTAAATATGTGATTCTTGTTTCTTAACATGATTATTATTATATTCAACAATTGGTATCAGAGCTACATGCTAAGATCAGGATCCTTATTAAAAAAAGAAAAATAGCGTTTCACAGTTTTTGTATTTTCGTTTTGTGCAACCCGAACTCTCAAAATCAAATTTGCTGAAATCCATGTCTTCCATAGACTTCAAAATCTACATAGAAACTCATACCCATTGGTTTAAAACACTATAGATGTATTTTCGGGTTCCATATTTTCCCCTTGTTTTATTTCTAATATTGGGCCCAAAATTGTAAGTCCCTTCAACAACGCCTCTTAATACATAACACGTACGAATTTGTCTGTCTTTTGCGTTATGAATTATGATCCTTTACTAAATGGTTGGGGGCATTCTGGTCATTTTCTTACAATGCTTATGGGAGACTCTACGCTGCTGTTTAATTAATATGTTCTCTACTTTTTGCATAACAAATGTAAAGTCAAAAATATTATTTGCCATCCGAGTTCTACTAATATATTAAAATAAAAAAAATAGAGGTGTTGGATTTTTTATTTTTATTTATCTGCAGGAGGAAATATGTATTCTTTTTGTGTATATATATGACTTTTGTGTTATTATTTAAATTTGAACATATCTGATGTCATACATGTTCGAGATTTTGTTACCAATTTTGTCTCTCTGAATTCTCACTTTGATTGTATCAAGTTGACGATTATTATTTTGTTCAATAATTGTCATTTTGGGATTAAATTTTTCCATCAGTTTTAAGACTATCCATGTTCTCTCATTAAGATAAATATTTTGAAATAAAACTGGGTGTTAGTTGCCCAATAGCATCGCATTTTTGAATTATTACATAAAATATCTTTCCCGAAAGTCTTATTATATGTGATGATTTGGAAAATGACATGAGGTATTTAATGAGATTGCTTTGGTTTAGAAATCTCCTTCTGCCTAAAGGTGATGGTATTTCGAAAATTGATGTGATTTTGTTAGTTAGTTTCATAATATGTTTTAAGAGTACCTTGTATCATGTTGTATTGTCAGCAAGAAGATGACTTTATAATGATACACCTAGGCTCATACCGAGATGAGGTTCATATGTTTTTGTATTTTTATTTTTAATGCTCTAATAATCTTATAACAAATATTGACTAATTGTTTGAAAAATCTAATCCATTTAAATCAATATATAACAACAACTATTAAACACAACATATTAACAAAAATAAGATTTCAAACAAAAATTTTCTTACGGTGTGAAAGTGAACAAAAGTACTTTCCAATGCCAATTGGGTAAGCATCAGCTCAAGCAAAAACTACTTTTATGTGGTTGTGATCAAATGAGCTTAGTTGTGCTTCAAACTCCATCCCTAATCTATATTGCTTGGTGTAGAGTTTGCAATGGAACACACTTTGAATTTCTTGCACCTCACTTTGAATTTTTTGCCCAAGTTTTTCTATAACTTGGATTTTAGTCATGTGCAAAAAGTAAGGAGTAGAAGCACAAGGAAATAAAAACTGTCAAATACAAGATCGTGATATTGCCTTCAACCGTGAAATATTTGGAAAAAATGAAATCTCGAAATATTGCTAAACTCGAGGCAAGATCATTGAGCGGTGATGAGAAATATCCAACACTCAAATTAACAGAATTTTTTGCATATTCAACTTGCACGTACAGAAAACAAGATGCATAGTGACAAATAAATTCACAGGGAAGTGACATATTATTTCATTACGAATTCAATGATACAAATACTTGGTCCGAATTCACGATACAAGGATTTAGCGAGTCACAAGAAAAATTCAAATTGCATCACATAAACTAATATTATCTCGCAATGTAAAATATTTAAGACTGCACAGAAGAACAAGGGAATTGCTTTCTGATTTGCTAGACACACTTTTGCTTATTGTTTCGTAGCAAGATAATTTAATGAATGACTCCTTGAATTAGCATCTATCCTGCAATTATATTTAATGAATGGCGTGATGTAATCTTGTTGGGTTTTGATACCTAATAAATCTCGGATGATGATGTAAGTATTGTTTATTTCAGTCAGCATCGACTAAATGACTGAATCCACAATTGTCTAAACCAATCATATAATCTACTTGAGTCATTTGAAGCAGCATAATTAAATTAGTGTTGCTCATGATCTAACCCAAAATTTGGATGACTTTTACTGGTTGATAGCCCACTTACATATTTCCTTTTGGGCCTTACTTTTTCTAACCTAAAAGCTCATACCTAATTTCCCTTTTATATGAGATGCCTCATTACTGTTGCAATTAGTGTGTGTGAAAGTTTGGTAGCCGTGTTTGAGAGAAAACAAAACCTTTTGGTTTCGTGCTTCTCGGTCTTGGCTTTGTGCTTGACCGTATTGTCCTCTCCTTCGTTTCTAGCCTTTGCGACTGTCTTTTGGGGCTATAGTAACCTTCACATCCTCTACCCTTTGTGGGAACCTTGGAGCAACCGGTTTTGGAGGTTTGGTTCTTGATTTTGGTTTGGATTGTCGTGTTCGATTGGTGCAAACTGAGCCCGGATCAAGTGGAGATTGGAGTCATTATTCAACAAATTCATTTTAATTTTCCTGACAACCGATTAACGAGCAAGTTTTAGAAACGGCATTTTTGGTTATATTTCATCCACTTTATATTATTATTAATATTATTTGCAATCTTGAGTATAATATGAAATGTATTTTATTTAGTGGTTATATTTGATTTTTTTCTAAAATATTATAACCATGATTTTCTCTAATTAGAATTCAGAAATGATGTCCACCAACGTTGCATAAAATAATGATCACCGCCTGGATTTTTCTCTGACTTCAAATCATTTCACTTTCTTTCATTCTTGACTCTCCCGAAGACAGGAAATCTCTCTCTTTTTTTTTTAATATCCAAGTATCCCAATTTCGCCAAACTAAATCATGGACCCCTAGCCACCGGCCCCTCAGCGACTCGAGGAGGTTAATAGCGGGTTATGCCCTTATTGGCTCCCAGATTCCTGCATTGCTTATACTCCTGACCCCAAGAGAACTCCCCTCACTATCTTTCACAATGCCTTGCCTTTGAGATAAATCCCTCTTTCAAGAATTGTGCCTTCCAGGAATCGAACTCTTCACGCTGGGTTGCAAGCCCACAAATGCAATTGTTCTACCAACTCGGTTGTACCCCAGGGGCAGGAAATCTCATTATTTTGTCCGAAAAAGGGTGGAGAGGGGGAAAAAACACTAACCTGTTTGGAAAAAAATAAAATTAAAATTAAAGTTAAAAAACTAACTTTAATCACAAATTTTATGAGATTCATTTCTTTTCAATCATATATTTTATAAATTTTTATTAAAATCTACAAAAAATTCTAATTTTAATCCCCACAAAATAGGGACTTAAAATTCATTATGAGTTGATTTTTTGAAAAGTGATCGACAGAAAAATTTTCAAATTAAAATTAACATTCTTATATTGAGCATGTAGAAAAACATGAAAATTCTTAAAGTCGTGTGGTATTATTGGCACTATACGAATTTAAGAGAAAATCCTCAAAGTTCCCAATCAATTTTGTTTTTATGTTCACGATTATAGGGAGACATTGAAAAAACCTTTTTCTTATTTTTCGAAAGAGTGATTATAAGGATTATTAAGCCCTTTCGAAATCACTTTCTCTACACTTATTACCAATCTTACACATTCTAAAAAGGGTTAAAAAAAAATAAATCAATTTTTCTCATAACTTCCTCTACTTTTTAAATATACTCTCTAAAAAAAATTATTTTTATAAAATCTCTCCCACATTGGAGTCAAGTTATACCTGTACACATGCAAAGATCTTATTTCGAAGTCGTGATTTTTCGAAAATTGGCATGGACAATGAACCGAAAAAGGGAAAGGGTAAAGATTTAACAAGATCGAATCATAATTGTTCACACAGACACAAGCTACTGTCCAATTATTGGAACAATAAATTTACAAGATAATGTTACAAAAAAGGCAACTTACCACAAGCAAATTTGGGTCCCATATGGAGATAGAATTCGGCTAAGAATCCTGTCTGAAAAGCAATTAAGTGGCTGAAAACTGGAACAGACATTTTTTTGGCAGCAAGAACCACGTGATATTAAATATCATTTGTTTATTTACGTGTTTCAGTCTGCATTCTGTCCCCTCCTTGCAAATAATATACATATTGACAGCTAACTACGTTCGTCTGCAGTTCATTTCTGGGTTTGATTATAATGAATTGGACAGGGTTGTACGGACTTCTTCTTCTCCTACTACTCTTCAACAATGGAGCATCACAAGCAATAATCAAGACTCTTCCGGGTTATTCTGGTACTCTTCCGTTCAAACTCGAAACTGGGTTAGTTCCTTCATTCCTTGTTTTCCTTTAGATACATAGTACTAGACTGTCGGCAAGATTTTAACTTCGTTTTATGTTCGAATGATTGATTAGATACATTGGCGTGGGAGAAAATGATGAAGCACAACTATTCTACTATTTTATTGAGTCCGAAAACAATCCTAACACGGATCCTCTTTTGCTTTGGATGACCGGTGGACCTGGTTGCTCTGGTTTATTTGGTGTCGTTTATGATATTGGTAATCTCTCCCAATAAATAATATACATATTTTAATATATATACATAATATATAGATATATACATGTGTTTTGATGATCCTCAAACATGCATACAATTGAGTGAGAAATGTTGTAGCCTAGTGTTTGTGTTTCATGGTTTGATGGTTTGTTTGTTTAGATGGGGACATACTTGATTTTTTTGACAATGAACTGGAAGAAATTAGACAAGATACGATTAGGGAGGATATGATTAACTTAAATTATGATGTACTGTTCTAAAAAAGCTTTTGGTGATACACCGTATTAGAAAAACGTGTAAAATAAAAAATATTACAATTTTTTTGTTTCTAAATTATTTCTCTTATTTATACCTAAATTTACTCAAGTGATTTTTTTTCTTCAAGAATTTAGCCCTTGTTTGACATTCATTTTGGGGAAGAATTTGATTTGGAATAGTGATTGGTGGAAGAATATGTGGTTAAAAAGTAAGGAGAATTTTTGGATTTATGTGTAATATATTTTATTAATAGAATGTGTGGTTGAAATGACGAAAGAGGAAAAAAATAAGAATGAGAACGAAAAAAAATGGATGTCAAATAAGGGCTTAATTACAAGTGATTTTTTACTTATAAATGCTTTTTTTAAAGTTATATTTAATTTTCTATGTATAAGTATATTTTTACCTATAAGCAATCTTTTATTTAAATGTGATCTTTTTAGCTATAAATATTTTTATACTTACAAGTGAATTTTTTATTCATACATAATCTTTTTTCTTATAAGTGAGTTTTTATTTATTAATAAATTTTATATTTATAAGTGCAAATAATTATTTAAAAACATATTTAGTTATAATTTTGTCCTCAAACTTACTTCCAAAAAGTACATTTTTAACTTTGTATTTTTTCTAATTTTTTTTTATTTATTCTCACACTGACTGATGAGCTTGTGTGCAGGTCCATGTACTTTTGATATTGACAATTTTGATGGAAGCTTACCATCTATTCTCCTAAATCCAAATTCCTGGACTAAGGTAGAAAAGTCTCTCCTTCCATGCATTTTTAATGTCTTCCATAGCTCTCTAACTTCATAATATTATTTTCAGGTTGCCAATATTATATTCATAGATGCTCCTGTAGGTACTGGGTTTTCATATGCAAACACTTCACAAGGTTACTATCCATCGGACACCAAATCAACCAAAGATATTTACACATTTCTTAGGAAGGTAGGTTGACATATTTTATTCCTTACACATTCGCACCTATATGCACTCCCTCACCTTATTTTTGGGTTAGTCAACTAACAATATTATTGAGAATAATGCTGTGCAGTGGTTATTGAATCATCCTATGTTTATCAAAAATCATCTATATGTCGCGGGTGAATCATATGGAGGCAAACTTGCTCCCATGGTTTCCATGGAAATAATAAGAGGTAGTATATAAAATTATTTCAATATTTTCCTATTAACCAACCAACCAGGCTTGATTGAGTTGTTATTCTCGATTGTATTGCAGGAAACAAAGCACGACTTCAACCACAAATGTCCTTTCAAGTATTGATTAGCTCACACAAATATCCGAATTTCTCCTTAATGCTATAACATATGTATTCTCGTGTTAATGGTCACGTACGATTCGAATTGAAACAGGGATACATTATCGGCAATGGACTAACTGATCCAAACATTGATTTTAATGCACGAATTCCGTTTGCTCATGGCATGGCACTTATATCTAATGAATATTATGAGGTAATCTTTACTATTCAGTTACTTTGATGATAAAATACAGCATATTGTATCTTGTACTCATGTAATTAATTGACATAATTTCAGTTAGCAAAAATTAGCTGCGATGGAAAATATTATAATCGTGATCCAAATAATTTGCAATGTCTTAATATCCTTAAACGGATCCAAGAGGTAACATTTTGCATCTTATTTTATTTCATTTTTCATTTCCAGCATTTATTATGGCTGTAAACACTAACAAAGTTCCATTTTATCATGCAGTGTCTAAGTCATATAAACCAAGTTCACATTTCGTATCCAAAATGTGATGACAGCACGCCAAAACCAGATAATTTTTGGTGGAATCAAACATTTCCTATTGACAATTCAGTTGACCTTCTCGTCCTGCCAACAGAAGAACAAAAGTGTCATGTAACTTAATTACTCCTCTATTTATATATCTGTACGAATTCGATTAAAATTTATTTTTCTTCAAATTTAAGTTAATACTTACTTCTCACTAAAGAAAAAACTTAATAAAAGCATTTTTTTTGAAGAAAAGAAGCTTACAGATAAACGTTTCTCACAAAAAAATCCTTTTGTACAGGATATTGATTATACAGTATCTGATTATTGGGCAAATGATCCGATTGTTCAAGAAGCTCTTTATGTTAGAAAGGTATGATAAATAGAAATAATTATTAAAGGTTTAGAAGGTGTTACCATTATATATGATCAAAATGTTTATAGTAATCTCGTAATTTGATCACCAGGGAATGATAAAAAGGTGGAAAACGTGCTATTATGGAATATCCTATGAAAAGAATGTAGAAAGTGCTCTTGAATATCATAAAAATTTCACCGAGAAAGGATATCGTGTTTTGGTATTCAAGTAAGTCATATTAGTTTCTTTCTTAAATAGAAATTGTGACTTAATTTGTTCAAAGTTTAATCTAATGGTTTACAACTATGTTGGTATATGTTATCTAATTGTGCTTCTTTTCTTTTCAGCGGTGATCACGACATGGCTGCACCATATATGGGTCCTTTAAATTGGATTCCCATTCTTAATCTGACTATTGATGACAATTGGAGACCTTGGTTTGTTAATGGACAAGTTGCGGGGTATGTTTCTTGTTCTTGATTATAATATATACATATTGCATGGTATATTCTAAAAAATTTGCAATGTACACGTTACCCCTTGTAGATACACAGAAAAGTACAAGAAGAATAATTTCTATCTCACATTTGCGACAGTCAAAGTAAGAAAAGTTTGAATGTGTCGTTTCTTTCAATGATTTGAAGAAAAACAAGAAATAAATGTTTGTGTGTGTGTATTTTATTTTATTTTTTTGCAGGACGCAGGACATGCGGCATCAAGGTTTAAGCCTAAAGAAAGTCTAGCGATGATCACCCGGTGGTTCTCTAAAAGTTCTTTATAGGCATGGGTAGACACACATGTTTAGAGGGTTCATTTGTGCCCCTAATGCATTAGTCGTTTTGGAAATTACTCTCTTTTGCATCATAAAAATTCATGTTCTTATTCAATGCGACCAAAATAAAGTTGCCAACATTATTGCTTCTCTTATATTCAATATTCTCTTGGAGTGTTTCTAAGATTTTTATTTAGTTAAATAATTTTTTTTTTTTAAATCAGTGTCGAATCAGGTTAATTGCAATGAACCCGAAACCAACCGACCAACCTAATTTATTCATATATGCCGATCCAAATCAGAAAGGTATAATCCCCGATCTAAATCGACCCTATCCAAATCGGGTTGAGTCACGTAGTTTGGACAGGTAAGATGGTAAAATGCCCATATTTAAGAACAAATATACAAGTAACTTAAATCTGAATATATTTAGCTTTGGGGTTTGCAATAGGATTGAAACACTGTTTTCATGAATTTTAATACACTTTATTTATTTTCAATTTACGTACTTATTTGTGATTAATTGAGTGGATATCTACCTAATTTAGGTGTAAGTATGTTAATTGTAGGTAAATCCCCAACTTGAATATATTTGAATGCAATTAGTATGAAAATGTGAAATTGGAGTTGATTCGGGGTAATGGATGATTAATCGGGCTGTAAATATTCAATTGGAAGACTTATGGAAGAAATTGTAAGTGATTCACAAGCTTCGAGGATAAATTCAATGTTTAGAAATTTTAGGGACTTAATTACGAAGTCTTGGAACTTGTAGTAGATCGATTACGAAAATTGAGAAATATTGATGACCAATTTAGAGTGATTTAAAGATGAAGGATCAAATTGCAAAGAGGAAAGGATGCAGAAAGAACGAAAGATAAAATCTAGGGACCAAAATGCGCAGAATGAAAGTTTAGTGACCGATGCGATCCCATAGAGTGATTTAGATTATGATCGCAATTAATGGATTTACAGAAACAACAACGAAAGTATCAAAGAGATGCGATCACAGTCCCTATACTTTTATGATTGCATAGCTTGGTCGTGGTTTCCTTTTTTTTTTTTTTTCTATCAAACACTTTATAGTGATCATCTATGGCATGAATATGACTTAAATCTTGTCCAAAAAGTATTATATTCATCAACGACCTTAGAAATAAGCTAGAGAGTAATGTAAAGGCTCAAATACACCTATTCTACACAATTAAGAACAATTTTCATTGTTCTTTGAAAAACTTTGAAGAAGAATTTTATAAAAGACATTTTTCTACATATTTATACATCAATTTTTGGCTAGTTGTTAGGATGCAAGGTAATGTTGAACCCTACATTTTGATGTCAATTCTATGAATTTGACATTAAGACAATTTTTTTGGTGTTGAATATTTGTTATACTCTTAATGATTTCAATTAATTGACCACTAATTGAACTGGTGTATGATTCCTATTCACGTTCAGGGGATAGCATATGATAACATTCAAAGCTTGATTGAGTCCCATGCTTTTTTTCTTTTATTTATTTATTTGTAAAAAATGCATTTTGAAATAGTGATTTGATGAAGAATGTGTAGTTAAAAAATAAGGAAAAATTTTAAGTTTGCGTGTAATATTATTTTATTGCAAAATGTGTTGTTGAAAATAATAGAGAGAGAAATGTATTTTGAAACAAATGGGTACAAAACAAGGGATCATTATAAGGTTACATAGACGTTATGAATGATTTTCTAACTTTTGTATGATCCAATTGATGTTTTTGTATTTCTACACATTTGAATTTAGGATAGGAATATTCCCGGGTCATGTGTGAGAGTTGAATTAATATCCGAAAAGAATACTAAATATAATACGAACATTAATCTTCGTATCATATAATTGTTGTTAAATGGTGAGTTGATGTTAAATTGGAAAAATATAGAGGAATACAAGGTTCTAGTACTTAGTCAATTAATCAAGTAGTCATAACACTTCCTACCACCTAGGTTAGATTAGTTAGTTAATCTTAGGTTGTTAATATCACCACATCTCACCTAATTCTCGTGTTTTTACGTTCAATTAGAGCTAGATTAATTGAGAATTAGACCGAAGACTTATTTATCGTGGGATCGATATTTGGACTTGCATTTACTTTACTACTTATTCACGATCTGTACACTTGCATGAATAAAATTGACAACACATTTTTAGCGCCGTTGCCAAAGGATTAAGTTATTTAGTAAGTTTTTAGTTAATCGTCAATTTAGTTGAATTTTGTTTTTTTATTTTTAGTTGCTTTATTTATTTTTCTTGGTTTCTTTGACTGGGAATGGAGAGAAGAAAAGAGGTAGCAAAATTTTGTAATGATTAACCTCGACATGAACAATGAAGATATGCTCGTAGGAGATCCGACTTGTGATATTTGTGGGTGTATGCATTATACTCATAACTGCATGTTTTTGGCCCTTCATTTTGATATGTTGGAATTTCTCCGGTATAGATAATATTTAAGAAGTTGAAAACAAACACTTTTCGAATTTGGCGAGACAACATACTTATGGAAAATGGTCTCCCCTTACAACAATTGAGAAATGGCGTACTTGTCGAGTTGGATGAGGACGTCATGCTTGTGGGAGATGGTTCTCTCATATTGAGTGAGAATGCACTTGCAAAATATTATAATAAACTTTGTCAAGTTGAATGAAGATGACATGACTTTAGGAGATGTCGCCTACTGACATGAATTTAAAAATTAGGGACATGATGTATTTGCAAAATTTGACGAGGATAACTTGCAATTGCCTAAAGATTTAGATTGTGGACCAGTCATTCTACCCTTGGAGATAACAACCTATGAAGATGAGTGTAAAGAAAGAATAAATAGTCATATTGAAACCAAACGAAGTAGCATTAAATGAAGTCAGAATTACCATGTATTCCTCTAACTTTATTGATTGCTTAATTATTGATTTTGTGGTTAAGCATGATGAGTGGGTGAAAGTCTACATAGGTGAGTGTGAATTGAATGGAATACGCAAGTCATGTAACATTGAAAGTCCCAAGGTAGATGTTTGGAGAATCAATGGAAATTTCATTGAAGTCAATAGAACAAACTAAGCAGGGCATTAAATATTTTTTTTAAAGTCCTACGACACATCATTGCAAAAATCGGGCTACGATGATAAATAGGTGCTTATTGAGAGGTAATCCAATTTTTTTGTCCTCTTATTTGTTATGCTTTAAGCAATTATATTTTATGTAGTAAGTTAGGATTGCATTAGTAATAAGACACATTGGAATTATTATTTTCTGGTTAGTTACAAGGTAGTATCCTAGCACCACAATCATGCTAACTTTCCTTCCATTCTCATATTCTTATTTTATATAGGATTAGTCTTCACTCCTGATTTTATTAGTGATTAATCTCCCTTTTTGTCTCAGGCATCATGAGTATAAGTATGAGTATAATTTGAAAAATTCAAAATGAAAGGAAATGGAGATACAAATCAAGTGTTAAAAAGAAACATTTTCATGTACATGGTGAGTATTATTAACTTTTTGTTAAGCCTATTTTGCAAACACATTGAGGACAGTGTGTATTTTAAGTTTGGGGGTGGAACTACATCATTTGTGTATTTGCCTGTTTGTGTGATTACTAATAATAAAAAAAAAATTTGAAAATTTGGATAGCCTTGCCGACTAAATGAAAAAAAAAAAAAAATCTTTTTAATTGTGTGTTTGTGTTAGTTGGATAGCCTTACCAGCTAATTGATGAGTAATAAAGTTGTTGATGATAAATAAATTGTGATTAAGTGATGTGAGTTTTTTTTTGCTAACTTGAACTTGTTTTTGTGAGATCGTTATTATAAAGTCATGATATGCATTATGAATTTTTTAATTTGTTCTACTAATAATATCTGTTTAATTAATTATGAACTTAGGTTGACGAACCAAGATCATATTATAAAAACACAACCACTTTACCTATAGAAGGAATAACTTAGGGGTGGTTGATTCCATGTTTGAAACTATTTAGGTAGGTATTGGTTATGTACAAATTGAAAAGTTGTATGGATTTTTTTATCGTCTAACAGTTGTGTTGGGAATTTACTTAATTATGCGCAGCGAAAAATAAACAATTTTCAATTCTCATACAATGATCTGTTTTGTATTTAGATAGAAACTGTGATAGAAATTATACTTTTGATTATTTCTGCAAACTCCTTTGCTTTTTCTTGAACTGGAACGATCACGATCTGCAATCCAAGCTGTCCAAATGTCCAGCCTCCAATGGTGATCCACACAGAGAACAAGAATGACGGCTATAGTTTCTTTTCTTGTGTTAGCAAGAATAATAATAATCCCTGTTTTTCTCAAACCCTAGTAGCATATTAATATAAGCTCAAGTGGGCTCGGCCCGTCTTTTAAACTTAACCTGGTCCAATATTTAATTAATCAAATTAATTAAATTTGGTCCATGAATTAATTAATCCAATTAATTAATTCGGGCCTATTAATAAGTAACCCAATTAATTAATTATCCAACACTTGTCAATTTATTAATTGATAAATTTCATTCTTCTGGTTCTCTTTTGTGTGTGACCTATTAGGTACCCAATCACGATACCTAACGACGTAAATTATTTTTTTTATCTGATCAAAATCGATAAATTAAAACACCCCTTTTAATTTATCACTAATTCACATTCGTCGTCCCAGATTGACATCTAGCAATGTGTCAGGGTAATACATGTGACGGAAAGTGTCATGTAGTGTGACAAAACCAAACTTGTTCGTTTACCGTGAAACTATAATCCTTTCGTCAATATGATCCGATCAATTATGAGATATGGATATGTGTCAATCTCGCTTATCTATCATATCTTTTATCCTACTGTTAAGTCAATGTAAGTCGAAAACTCCTTTTCGACTTATGAGTTCACCTTGACCAAGGATTTCATTATCAACTTAACTAGATAAAATATAGATCATAATCTCTTACTATCTAAGAGTGACGAATCCTCTATTGATCATTCACAACCTTCATATGATTCTTGACATACCCGAACGATGCCGTATTAGCGACTCTTGGCAGAGCAACATCCAACATCACCAAAGTATGACTATCCTCATATAAGGTACTATGATGACCTCAAGTCAAAGGACCAATTCCACTACCGAACGTTAGAGATTAACCACTAACACTCAGATAGTTATCCATGTGGAATCTCCCAGTGGGTCTCCAATATTTTGTTCTATAACAAAATATCCACGTGTTCATTCAAGTGTCACTACACTTTAGCTTGTGAGATCAGCTACTTACTTCACAAGTAAAAATGACACACGTGATGGTCTATCCGTAATAACGATATCCGTATCTCGTTATTACTTCGACCACGGACGATTTAAGATTCAGTCATATGTAATTTGTATCTCACAATCACAACTCCTTGTGATTAACAAATCACCAAGACTTGAATCTACGGATTCTATTATTTAATTTATTAGAATATAAATTCAATTAAATAATAAATATTGCCATATAATATGCATTGATTATATATATATTTAAAGTGTTTATGTCCCAAGTTGATTTGACTTAGGGCATAACACTTACAAGTTGAACATAAGTAGTAATCATACTCTATGTATTTTAATCTCAATTACTTATCCCGTAAAAAAAGGATTGTATTAGCCGTGGCATATAACAAAAAATTACCTATATTGTAGTGTAGAGCTAGTTTTGAGTAATCTAATCCTAATTATTATCAATTAGAAGTAATCTGATTCTATTTATTATCATCTAGGAGGCGATACGTCAAAAAAGAAGGTTACCTAAAATAGAGAGTGAAATTTACCTTCAAGATCCAAACAAATGATTCCAAAAGCAGAAGGGATAGATGAAACACTAAAAGAAAAGAAAAATAAATAAAAGTGTGTTGAGACATTAATAAAACCGTTACATCTCACCATCGAGGCTCCAATTGAAGACCATGTAGAGATGTAAGTCAAATTTGACTAAATCAACAAGGACCCAATTGGTCAGAATAAATAAGTCAAAGAAAAAGTTGATGCTCTTTGTTCTGAAGCTCCCTTTAGTCGAAGCCATTGCCATCTTTTAAAGAATTTGTAGATAATCTTTATGAATGATTGATGTAACGTTAGTTATGATGAATGTTAGGGTTATCAACTTAGGGTATAGGATGGCTGACCCGTTATCAATGTATTAAATGCATAGCAGATTAAGTGATATGAGACTTTGGCCTGGGAGATGAGGCCATTTGGTTATTATCTAATGACTACCACGTCGGCTCGATCTCTATAAATAAGCAACTCTTGTAACATTTGTTCATAATGTAACTTTTTACACTTGAAAAACACAATTGGCTTTCTCTCTTGCTCATTCCATATTTATTCACTTGAGCTAAGTTTGTTTTTACTTTAGTTGAGTTGTTTTTGATTGTTTGTATATATGCAGTCATCTTCGATCATATTGCTCTTGAACATTTTTGTCTCGTGTCGTAAAAGCATCTCCCATGTCCAGAAATGTCACCCTTCTATGTCTGAATCTCTGGTTAAAATGTGTTAGATTTTGTTTGCGTGGATGCGAGTACACCCGACATATGTTGTCCATATAACCATTACGGAAAACAACCACACATTCAACCACGAAGAACCCGTGGAAAAAGCTGGTAAGGAAATACATTTTGAGAGTTTCTTGCCTTTGAAGAAAAGGGGGTTGTTCTTGAAGAAAGAACTACCAAATACTCTAAGAAGAACCGTTTGCTGCATCCTAGTATATTTTTTTGAAAAAGGAGTATCATTCGCATAAGAAAAACCAAGTTGCTTTTGGAGAGAACGTTACCATGAGTTCTGACAATGAAGAGTCAGCACATCGGAGAGCTAGAAAAACCCTGAAGTAGGGGAACCCTCACACGTCGTCCAGCAGCCCGCCATCAATTTCATCAGAGAGGTGGATCAAAAGGTGGCCACAATGGTCGCAAACATTATAGATATTACCCAACCAAATATTACCTGCAAGAGCTACTTAAGAGTATGCAACATTATGGAGGATATCCAATCCCCCCATATACAGCTCTAGGGAATGCTTTTTTTCATGACCCACCGCAAGAGAATTATTATCGTGGCAAAGAGAAGGTTTAAAGCCAGATGGCTGACTATCAACAATATATAAAATGTAAGAAGCCCCTTAGGATATGGAAGTTGAGGTTGATACTCCACCAACTATGCCACTGATCGACCAATGATGTTCCATTCAAATTTCCTCCAAATTATGAACCGGAAGACAGGCTTCAGAGATCCATAAGTATCTTCGATAGGTTAAGCCCCATAAGGCTTAGAAATAGGCAGGCTTAACCTCCATTTACACCTAGAAATAGGCAATAGGGACCACCCTAGTTTGAAAGACAGGATGAACCTAGTTATGGCAACCTATCTCAAAATCCTCCACCTAAGAATATGCGTCAAAGGAGGGCAGTAAAGACCAAGAATTAAGTAGGACCATCCCAATCACTTCGGGGACCTAAAGTCAAAGAAGATAAAAATTTTGACGAACCACAAAGGTCTTGCGACTTCAATGACTATGATGACAACTTGCCATTCTCCTAGGGAAATTAGGGATGTCCCTATCCGAAGCCACTTCATGAAAGAGGTGAACCTGCTAAGCACCTCAATAGCTTCAAAACTTACATGAGCTTAAAGGATTCCACTCCTGCTGTAAAATTTAGAGCCTTCCATTTGATCCTAAGTGAGGCAGTTGAAGAGTAGTACGCTAAACTTTCGAAAGAGAATATTAGAAGTTGATCAGATTTCAAGAAGGCTTTCCTTAAGCACTTTACGAGTAACAAAGAAGGTGAAGAGTCAATACAGCGCCTCCAAGACATGAGGCAACAATAGGAAAAGTTATTGAAATGTTTCTTTTATCTCGTTTCACTAATATAATGACCTATTATGTGCAAGTTACCGATATGGAAGCCCTATCGGCCCTAAGAGGAGGGCTGTATATAAATTATCTCTTCTAGAGAGACGTGTAAAGAAATGATCCCACCAGTTATGATGTCCTATTAAAAATGGTGGAACACCAGGTCGAATACTCAACCACCCTCAACCTAGGGTAAACATTGGCTGTAGCAACGTTGAATGCAATTCCAGCTTTGGCTTATGAAAAAGTCAACCCTACTGTTGAGGCACACCAAAGAAGGTCCAACTAAAAGCCAAAAAGGGAAGGGATAAAGGGCGAAGTTCTGAACTAGAAACAGGGATAAGATACCCTTTATTGTACTTACCATCACTCCTACATCGATAATACAGCTGATTGTAGGGACACTGCATCGCATCTACAACCTAGTAATCAAGGAATGAACAGAAGCCCACAGACGTACCTCCTAGGCAGGATCAATAGTCTATGAAAGTTGACACCAAGCATTCCGTTTGAAATGACGCTCCTCGGAAGCAAGAGAATAATGGGGAAAGGCCTAGAGAAGGTCAAAGACAAAGGAAAAATTGACACGATTTTTAGAAGCCCGTACGTTGGACGTATACAAGAAATGCCCAAATGAACTATGCAAAAGAGGCCAGTGATCCCTAATGGCAAGCTTTATAGTTAACAAAAGTCGACTCTCAACTGAGAGAGGAGTTCAACCTATTACTTTCATTCAAGATGATCTAGCGGGTCTACATTATCCACACTTGTGATGCCTTGGTAGTAAGGGTCGTTATAACATGAAATTGCCTTAAAAGAATGTTGGTGGATAATGAGAGTTTGGTCAATATCATATTTGGAGCAACTTTTGACAAAATGGAAGTGGACCTTGGGTTAACCCCTATGAGCTCCCCATTGTATTGCTTCACTGGCGATATCATCATTCCTAGGGGAAAAATCATCATAGCAGTGGAGATGAGAATGATACCATTGACTATCATCATATTATGGAGTTTTTGGTGGTGGACAACCGCTCTGTTACCATGGAGTGCTGAAAGGCCAACATTAAAGGAATTATGGGATGTTACATCCTTCCAACACTTGTGCATGAAGTTCCCTACAAAAAATGACATCACCACTATTAGATATGATCAAATGAGTGAAAGGAAATGCTATTTGAACTCCATTAGGAAGGTAGAGCTTAAGGGCGTCAATGTAGTATAGATAGATAATGGCATGAATGATGCTCCCAAACAAAGACAGATCCCTAAATAGGGAAAAGACGTCGAAATGGTAGACCCATTTGAAGAAGAGGTTGTCTTTGAAGTAATAACAGTCCTAAAAGAAGGGAAAGTTGCTGAAGGAATGGCTAAGTTCGATGAACTATATCCTTGCATCATTGATTTGCGAGCTTCGAACAGCCTCAGTCGAAGAGTTGGAGAGTTTTCCAGTAAATCCCCTGGATCCCTCAAAATCTTTGCAGATCGAAAATATTCTTCTAACGGAGGTTAAGAAAAAAACTGAAACGCTTCTTATGTAAAAAATTGGATATCTTTACGTGAAGGCATGATGACATGATTGGTATTGACCCAAAAATTAGTTGCCATCACTTGAAAATTGATCCTAAAGCTACACTTCGTTACAAAAAATAAGAGCCCTCAACCTAGAGAGGTATGAGGTCCTAAAGAATAAAGTAAAGAATTTGATTGACAATAGCTTCATCTGAGAATCAACCTATTTGAATTGGGTATCTAACCTGTCCTAGTTAAAAAGCATAATGGTAAGTAGAAGGTGTGCATAGATTTTTTCAATTTTAACCAAGCTTGTCCCAAGGATAGCTTTCCACTTGTGCGAATAGATCATCTCGTTGATTCTACTTTCGAACATGAACTATGAAGTTTTATAGATGCCTATTCAGCTATAATCAAATCCCAATGTACCCACCTAATGAAGAGCATATGTCCTTTGTAACGGATAGAGGTCATTATTACTATAAGGAGATGTCCTTTGGGTTGAAAACCACCCGAGCCACTTATCAGAGACTTGTTAACAAGATGTTTACAGACTTCATTAGAAAGACAATAGAGGTATACATGGATGACATAAAAATCTTGGAAGATAAGGATCAAGTGGAGCACCTTGATAAAGCCTTTCGAATACTACAAGGGTATAAGATGATGTATAACCCCCTCAAATGCGCATTCGAAGTCGTCTCAGGGAAATTTTTGAGGTACATGGTTAACAAAAGGGGTATAGAAGCCAATCCTGAAAAGATCATAGCCCTGAAGAAAATGAGGTCATCCCAGAAGTCACTAGACGGATAGCAACCTTGAGTTGCTTTGACTCAAAGGCATCAGATAAGTGCCTTCCTTTCTTTAAGGTTCTAAAAAGAGGGAAGAAATTTCAGTGGATAGAGAAGTGCAAAGTAGCCTTACAAGGGCCGAAGAAGCACTTGAGAAAGGCTCCCATCCTCTCCAAATCGAAGACTGATGGACCTTTGCAATATACTTGGCAGTAACGACTGATACTATCTGTTTGTTACTTGTAAGGGAGGAAGGTGATCACCAATTGCCTATTTATTATGTGAGTAAACCACTTCTGGCAACAGAGACCCGATATCTAGACATGGAAAAGCTAGCCCTCTCTTTAGTGATTGTTTCCCGAAAATTGAGACCATACTTCCGGCCTATACCATACAAGTGCTAACTAAATTTCCACTCAAACAAGTGCTTCAGAAGCCAGACGTTCAAGTAGAATGCTGAAGTGGGCTGTAGAACTTAGTGAGTTCAATATTATGTTTAGGACAAGAGCTGCCATCTAAGGCCAAGCATTAACAGATTTCGTGATAGAGTTCGCCCATATTCCAGAAATGGAACTTACCTAACCTCCACCTGCTTGTTGATGGTTTCTCTAGAGATACAGAATCTAGGGCAGGAGTGGTCTTAGTCAGCCCAAAAGGACATAAGCTTAACTGTGCTGTGAGGTTCTGATTTAAAGCTACTATCAATGTAGCCGAATACGAGGACCTTCTAGCTGGCCTCAGTTTGGCTAGAGAGATGCAAGTGAAGAGGCTAACTATCAACAGTGACTCCCAATTGATAGTAAGCCAGGTCAGTAGTAGTTTCTCGACATGGAACAAGAGCATGACCTCATATCTTAAGTTGGTAATGGAACTTATCCATCTTTCAAAAAGTTCAAGTTTGCTCAAATCCCACGTGTGGAAAATGCACATGCTACCATTTTTCAAAGCTAGTAAGTAACAAAGATTTCGAACTACTTACTGCTGTGCCTATAGAACACTTCCCTAGACCCTCAACTTGTAAAGGAAAAGAGGTGATGTGGGTTAAAGATACTTGTCCATAGATGCAACCTATCATAACATTGCTTAAGGATCAAGCATTGCCCTCTGACAAAGAGAAGATGAGCTATACATATTTTTTTCCAGGATGATGTACTATACTAATGCGGTTTCTCCCTATCCCTATTCCAATGCATAGGTGGTAAACAAGCCACATATGTGCTCCAAGAAATTCATGAAGGGATTTGTGGCAACCATACATAAGGATGAGCTCTGGCATAGAAAGTGTTGAGGCAAGGGTCTATATTGAAAAATGATGCATAGCAGATTGTTAGAAGGTGTGACAATTGTCAGCACTTATCGACAATATGAAGACAATCTTCCTAGGAACTTTGTGTTGTCTCCAGCCCTTAGCCTTTTACCAAATGGAGGATTGATCTTATAGGACCCCTATCTAAAGGAAGGGGCAGTGCCAATTTTGCCATCATCACCATTAACTATTTTACTAAGTGGGTTGAAGTTGAACCTCTAGCCAAAATTACAGATGCAAGCAATTCCAAATTTTTATGGAATGTGCCGAGTTTGGATTTTCCCACTCAATTGTCTCAGATAATGGGTGACAGTTCGATAACAAAAAGGTCGAGGACTTATGCAGGAGCTAGGGATCAAAAAACACTTCTCCATCCTTACCATCATCAGGCTAATGGGTATGTAGAGGCTGTCATAAAACCATCAAGTATACCCTCAAAAGAAAGTTGGATGCTTCCTAAGGGGCTTGGGTAGATGAGCTACCTCAGGTCCTATGGACTATACAAACTACTAGTAGGACAGCTACAAGAGAAACTCATTTTTTTATGGCTTATGGAGCAGAGGCTATGAGCCCCGTTGAAATAGGTCTACTTTCTCCTTGTCGTTTACATCTCAATAAAATATCTAATGACGAGTTGAAGAAGTGCGAACTTGATTTTCTTGATGAAAAAAGGAATGAGTCCCAAGTAAAGTTAGCTACCTACCAACGAAAGATGACCCGGTACTACAATTCTAAGGTTAAGAAGAAGTCTTTTTGTGTGAATGACCTTGTATTGTGAAGAGTATTCCTATCCTCCAAAGAACAAAATGTGGGGACTCTTGGACCCAACTGGGAGGGTCTCTATCGCATTAAATAAGAGGTTCGACTTGGAACCAATAGGATCGAAAGTTTGGATGGAAAGGCTGTGCCTTATCCTTGGAATGCAGAATGCCTAAGGAGATACTATCAGTAGAAGTGCAAATACTTTGTTCGTGTACAATTTGTTTAATTTAATAAAAATTTCCTTGTTAAAATTCTTGAATAAAAAGAAATTCCCAACGATAAAGATCCTTAGGGAAGCCTCTGCCTGATGAGCCACCTACTCACTAGGCAGGGAAGTGTGGACACCTGAACGAAGAGATGGATCCCGAGAGGGACCACCTTCTTATTCACTGAGGTGGGTAGCACATGCCCTCAAATGACAAAACTCATGGAGGAACCCTCGACATGGATTAATTATTCAACCCCATTATCAGGAAATAAGGCAAAAAGTCAAGAAGCGTACGAGCTTCTAACACTTGTACAAATTTTGAATAGAGCAAGTCTTAAACAAAGGTTGAAGAACATAGACAAAGCAATAACATATAAATGAAATTCAAGAAATTAACGCGAGTGTAAACAAAAGAAGATTTCATTCATTAAAAGATCATTACTTATGGGGGCTAGAAGCCATTTACATTAAAAGAATTAAAAAGTACAAGAGCCTAAGCAAAGTAGGTGAGAGAGGGGGATTAATGCTAGTAAAGGGAACGATAGCATTGGGAGCCATAGCTTCTAAGGTTTGATTATCCTCGCCAACTTCGTCTTCGATCTCAATTACGTGGCTATCCTCTGCAGGAGTTTGAGACTTTTCTTGCTCTCCCTCGTACAATAATTTCGACCTTAACTTATCAGTGTTGTATGTTGAATGCACCTCAATCCAATCCAACATCTTAGTGTAAGAAAACCTCTTCGAGTATCTGGCAAAGCTCTGATACTCTTTTGCAAACACATGTTAGGAATGATTTTTGAACTCTTGTATGGTCAAACTGATGTTCTTGTACTTTTAATATATCTTTACATATTTGAATTTGGGATTAGAATATTGTCGGGTCATGTGTGAGGGCAGTATTGATTGATCTTGGGAGGGATTATTGAACATGACAGGAATATTAATCTTCATACAATATAATTTTCAAACTGTGAATTGATGTTATAATGAATGAATATTGTAGTGGGGAACTCCTAGTACTTAATCAATTAATCAAGTAGTCATAACGCTTCCTACCACTTAGTCAGGTTAGTTTGGTTAATCTTAGACTGTTAATATCACCTCACCTCACTTAATTATTGCGTTTTCACATTCGATCTGAGATAGGTAAACTGAGAACTATACTAAATACTTATTTCGCATGGGATCATTACTTGGACTTACATTACTTTACTACTTATTCACGATCTCACGTGAATTCCTTGAGTTTTTCAAGATATTCACAATTGGATTTCATCAAGTAAATGAAGCCATATGTAGAATTTTCATTTGTAAACGTGATGAAGTAGGGAAAGAAACCATCTACCAGCAGTAGACATTGGTTCAAATACATTAGTATGGAACAAGACAAAAAAGTTCTACAACTCTTTTTCCCTTTCCAGAAAAGAAATTTTGATTATTTTGTTTAAACAAAGTGGTTTGCACTTAACAAATGATTCATAATCAATTAAGACCAAGTATCAATCCTTATATATAACTTGGTAATATTTTAAATTTGTATGAACAAGTCCGCAATGCAAATAATAGGAGTTATTTATTCTACCACTTTTATATCTTTTATTGTCTATACTCATTATAGCACACTCAAAGTCTAGAATGTAAATGCTATTATATAAATTTCCACATCCAATAATATAAGATAAAGAAAACGACATTATTCTTAATCTAAAAATGAAATACAATATTCTTGCTAGTAGTAGGAACGTAATAGGAATTATTTAGTTATTAAGCCCCTGTTTGTCTTCCATTATGGGAGAAAGAATAGAATTTTGAATAGTATTTTTTGAGAAATGTATGGTTAAAATTTAAAGAAAATTTATTGGTTTGTGTGTAAAATATTTTATTATGTGAATGTGTGGTGGAGAAATGATACTGTAGTAAATAATTTAATTTTTAAAGGACGACAAACACACCCTAAAACAAGCCCCAAAGATAATGGTAAGAAGTATGTCCCTATAGCTAAAACAAAAATTCTAGCTCGATTTCCAATGCAAAGGTTCCTGTTTACTAAAAGTGCAGACTGCAAGTGCACGTCTTGTGCTCAATTAATAAAATGGACTTTTAAATTCGAGTTGTCGATCCCTCAAGAAATGTTTACTTTCGATTACACGACTCTAATAAATTTAGTTCTAGCAATAAAACACACATTTAAGATTTGAATTGAAAATAAGAAAAATTAATTAAAACTCTACAAAATAGGAAAAAAAACTTCGAAAATTTTGGAGGATAGAATGGTTGGAATTCATGATTTCGCTTAACACTCACCTTTTTGATTTCTGTACAGGCCAATTAAAAAATTACTCATTTACGATATTAGACCCAATTTTTCAATTTCAGCTAATAACTTCTCTCGAGTGAAATTAATTCTAATCGATTGGTATAATATACTATATATCTATGTCAATTTAGACTCAATTTTTTGATTTTAGCTAATTACTTTTCTCGAACGAAATTAACCCTAATCGATTAGTATAATCTACTATATCTTTATATTGATTAAAACCTAAACAATAGCATTCACCTAGGGCCGACGGTATATTTTCTATCCCCTACAAGAACCTAGGGTAGTTACTATTTGGTTTAAAATGCACAATCTTTTCTCGAATGATATAAAAATCATTTAACACAAACATTTATTGGCCAAACAAATGACTAGCATGAAATTCAATAGTAAATACAAATGAAAATAAATATTTAAACATTAAAGAGCAAATATTGAAATCAATTAAAGTTAGGTTAAGCTAAAAAAAATTCCAACCCAAAGAACTTTGCCTAGTTTATATATATGATGAAAAAGGAGAATATTCATACAATACATCACAAATGTAAAAAAATATGAGAACTACAAGATTATAGACAAAAACTTTTTCGGTTGAATTCATGAAGGTTGCCATGGATGAATATTGAATTTCCACAAAATCTTCCCTCTTTCTTTTGATTTTTCTCACTTTGTTTGCCCTAGTTCTTTTCCAAAATACAAGTAAAAAGAAGAGAGAAAATGAAAATAAAAAATAGAAAAGAATGAAGAATGGCTTAAAATGCCCTAAAACCGTCCCAAGAAATTTACAAAACAGCCCTCGAAATTTAAAAACTAAAAAAAATGAACATAGCAGAAATGAACGGTGCGCACGCCGCTTGGAGCCACTCGCACCCGCGCGGCACATCTTTCTTCTCTTTTTGCGGCTTTGGTCCTCCCATACTTACGTATCAGGCCCCTTAGCTTTTATTTATTCCATTTTGGTCCTTGAATTTAGACTTTCATTTCAATCATGCACTTATTAATTGCACCCAGAGTCCCTCAACTTTTGGCACTTGTACACTTTGGCCCTCAACTTCACACTTTTGTGCAATTTTGGTCCTTTTTTCACTTCATTTTGCCTTTTTCTCTTTCGATTTGGGATTTTAACTTATAAAAGCAAGAATTAATAATTATGAGTAAGAATTTGTTCATTTAATAAATATTAATCTCATCTAGACATCTAATAAGTGTGCGAAAACACACTATCAACCACTTTCTTCCTTATGCAGCATTCTACTATTCTTTTTTGCCCTTGCATATTTGTACAAACATGAGATCCACATTCGATACTAATACCCAAAAAGCTGAAGAAGTATATATATTCAACCCAATAATAATGATACCTAAAGTAAAAGCCTCAATAGACTTATTCCTTTCAAGTTGGTGAGGTACATCTAGTATTTCCTCTTCCAATGCCCTTTGCCTCCACAATGAAACATGGATCATTGAATTTGGATTTCTCCTTATTTTCTTTCAATATTTTTGGAGTAGACTTACTACCGTTTCAGCATACAACAGTCCAAATGTCTAGCCTCCAATGTTAATTCACACACAAGAATGTATGTAGAACTCCACGACCAAAAGATAGCCATATTTTTGGGAGAATAATATTTACGGTTTTGTCACTTTTCTTGTACTAGAAAGTAATAAAGACAAGGCATTGTAAAACCTTATCTATGGGCTATCCTAAATCCAGACACGTACCCAATTGGACCCAAGAACCAGTTAGTCCATTTGCATAATCCTAATACTAAATACCTAATTATAATTATTAAGTCCACATAGTTATTGGGTCTAAAACATTTTCCTTTTGTCCTATAAAATAGGCTTGCTTCTTTCTTCATACAGATTAAGAAAATATAATTAATAAGTGGCCTATAAGGAGAAGTTATCTCATGAAGACACTCGTTGGTTACCAAGCATCTGCTCGAGCAAAAAAAAAAAAAAAACTAGGGCCGCTCACTAACCGCGACATTGGGACTCAGGCGGTTAGCAATACACGCCATGTATATGATGTTTCTCGTTCTTGGTCTTTTATCTTCATTTAATATCCTTTACTTACTCTTTCTACATATTTCTATTATACCTAAAAAGGAACGAAAAAACAATTATCAATATATCCACATGCGACTTTATGCTAATTTAAGTGGGAATGATGATTGTAAACTAGTTACAACCTAAAAAAATAATCAGAAATATTAATGATA
>CAIGRB010032473.1:0-14085 GCA_903798255.1 Fraxinus quadrangulata | reverse complement strand
ATTAATAATTTACTATGTATTTGTTTATTAGTTTAAACATTTATTTGTGAACAATTGTACAATACGCTTTTGACAATTTTTGTTCATCACAAAGACTAATAGACGACGAATGTGAATGTCATGTTTAGTTTTTCACATTTGCACGAACTAGAAAACTGAAATGTCGCAAATTTTTTCCTTCATTCCTAAAATTTTTAGCAATAAATATTTATTGTCGCCAAAAGTAGTCCCTAAGGCATCACAAACACTTTGTTGCAAAAAAATATAAGTTTGTCGTCGTAAGTTTTCCATCAAAAAATATTTTAGCACCATGCTTCCATCATTTTTTGCGACAATCTTTACTCTATGTCGTGCATTTTGACATTTTACAATAATTTTTTATGTTGCGTTATATTTTTTGGGACATATATTTTTCCACACAACCTTTGCATTGAACTTTAAAAATGTGTCACGCTAAATTACTTATTGCGACAACATTTTGTATGTCGTAAAATAACTTGTCCCGAAATCACAATTTTGTTGGAACCATCTCATATTTTTTTAGTCTAAAGTAAAACATCCAATGTTCGAGTGTGTATGGTACCCTAACCAATAATTTTACCAGATGTTCTTCTACTTTATTATAACTATTGTGGAACTCTTCAACTATTTATATTTTTAAGTCAACCCCAATAATCTCTATTTTGATTCCATATTTGCAAATTCATAAGATGTCTTGATATCCATCCTTTCACCTCTTTACTAATAGGTTTCATCATTCTTCAATGAATTATAGTAGATATTTGCAAGTTACCTGTACACATGCAAAGATCTTATTTTTTTGAAAGTCGTAATTTTTTTGAAAATTGACATCGACAATGAAATGAAAAAGGTTAAGGGTCAAGGTCGAAAAATTTAATGGGGTCAAATTGAGATCAAATCAGAAGTGTAATTAATTAAATAATATATGAAGACAAATTTTCATTAAATTTAAATTATATCAAAAATACAAATTTTAATTACTGTATTTTTAAAAAAATTGAAATTGAAATTTCTATTCACCCAATTTATTGGATATTGAATTGATATTTCCACTTCCACGTAAATTGATACTTATGTCTAATACGGTTATTGTTACTTTCCTCATCAAATTTTTTGTATCCAATAAAAATCCCTCACACATTACTGTCTATCACAAACTATTGTCCCTACCACTTCAGATATTTGTGAATAATGCTATTATATATGCTACCTACCACAGATTTGTGATTATGAAGTTTGTAGTATTATTAGTTTTGGCAGCAAGAACCACGTTATATTAATTTTTTTTTTTTTTAAGGTTTGTAGTATTATCATTTGTCTTAAGGTTTTAGTCTACTTTGTGTTTGGCAGCAAGAACCACCTGATATTAATTATCATTTGTTTTGTAAGGGTTGTATGGACTTCTTCTTCTTCTTCTTCTTCTACTACTCTTCAACAATGGAGCACCACAAGCCATTATAAAGACTCTTCTGGGTTATACTGGTACTCTTCCGTTCAAACTAGAAACCGGGTTAGTCCTTTATTCATTGTTGTCCTTTAGATACATAGTACTAGACAGTCGACAAGAGACATCCAAGTGAGTGAGAAAAATGTTGGACCCTCGTGTTTGTGTTTCGTGGTTTATTGGTTTGTTTGTTTAGATAGACATACTTGATATCTTAATAGTGAACGCAAAGGAAATTAATAGAGTACGTTTTGTACATCATATTGAATTAAGCGAGATACAATTAGAGATGATATGATCAGAGTGAATTATGTACTGTTCTAGTAGAGCTTTTAGTGATAAACGGTATTGAAAAAAATATATAAGTATTTTTAACATAAAAAATATTACAAATTTCTTATTTTAAATGATTTTTCTTATTTATACGTAAATTTGCTCAAAAGTAATTTACTTGAAGTATTTTTTACTTAAAATTAAATTTTCTTATAAATGAATTTTTACATGTAAATAATTATTTAGTTACATGCAATTTTCTTACTTGAACGTAAATTTACTCAAAAGTGAGTCTTTACTCCAATTTTTTGTGAAGAATTCGCCATGATATACATTAAAAGATAAATATGATGGCATGTTAGTGGAAGTTGATTCTACGTTATAAAAGTTTGACCCGAATTCCATTGGGTATTTGTGAATTAATTGAAGTGGGCTTTGAAGATGTCAAAATATGAATCAAGAAGTGATTTAACCACATCCCTGTTAGCTGCATGCCAAGTTCTTGCTTGAGCGCGCAAATAGGGAGTTGGCACCATTGGTACCAGCCTACCTCTCGCTTCCCATTAGCGTGGTGCTTGAGTGCTAGTGGCATCCAGCCCACGATCTATTCATTTTCCTTTCCTAGTTCAGATGAATCATACTATCACAATTTCACACTTTAATAAGCAGAGGTTCTCCTATTTTTGATTTCTTCAACCCTTGAGATTAAACCGAGCTAGTTGCCTCACATTAGAGATATAGTCTTATCAACCGAGTGTCTGGGACTTAATAATGCATTTCATACATAAGAGTACGTATGTAATTCATCATTAGATAGATACCATTTTTTTTTCTTTTATATAACATCTTTCCTTTGCTTTCTATATAACCTATGTAGCAAGTTTTAGGCCGATGACTTCCAAGTCAGATGACAATAGGGCACCAGATTTTAAACCCTTGCAGGCTTAATCACTCGGGTTACACAGGCTCGAACAGATGTCTTTGTTTATTCAATGATTAGTGCAATGCCTCTTTTCTTTTAGACACCCAATTTCTAACACTATACCCTAATTTGAAATTTTCACTTCGTTTTCATCTCATTGGTTTTAGACAATCCACACATAACATCATGCACGGAACCCTACTCATCTCAATATTTTCTTGCAATAATTCAATTACCTCCAAACTATTCTAAAAATTGGTCATGGTTTAGCACAAGAAAGGTTTTTCAGGATTTTCTAAGTTCTCTTATTCCTAAGCAAAGAGTCAACTCGTTAGCCCAATATGCAAATATGAGTATCGTGCACAAAGTAAATCAAGTTTCACATAAACATGTATTGATGAAACAAATGAAGCACAATTTTCACCATTCACAGTCCATACAAAGCCCAATATTAAACATCACGATCGGCAGAATTGTCAAACCCACACAAGCACATAAAGACTCAAACTAATGCAAAAGTAAAACTAAAAATAACTTAGCAAAAATTGGAAACTGAATTTTGTTTTTAACAAACACACAATAAACTGCAGAAACATGATGAATAACATATTGACAATACACAATATAATACCACATACATGGGCACTAAGGTGCTACCAGTGGCGAAATTTAGAAGTTACAAAGATCTTCTAAATATCAGTGGAGGTAAATAAATTTTAATTTTATCGGTTTTCCTTTTCTGAATTATTATTAACGTGTAATAATTTTTCTTTGCAGGTCCTTTGACACCAAGGTAGAATTTCGTTAGACAAATTGTTATCAAACGACCTCGCGGGCGATGATATTAAGTCATTATTTATTCAGTCAGCATCGACCAATAACTGAAGTGAAACATCGAAACCACAATCGTAATGACCTAAACCTATAATATATTTGGATCATTTAAAGTAGTCTAATTTAATTAAAGTTACCCATGGTCTGACTCATAATTCCTGTGGCTTTTGGTTGTTAGCCCATTTATGCATTATCTATTAACACTTGGGCCTAACTACTCTGTAACCTAAAACTCACATATTCTTTATATATGCTGGCTCCCCTTTTTTTAGTGTTGGCATTTGCTGCCTCCATCCTTTTGAGAGTTACTGGTTGCGTCATTTGCTTTGTCCTTCCTGTGCAGTGTGTTCGTGTCTCTCTTTTCTCTTAGCTTTTTGTGGCTATTGTGTGGCTGCAATAACCCTTACCTGTGTCCTTAGTGAGCAAGCCAAGAAAGCAACCGGTTGGACGTGGGATTATAGTTTTGGGTTTTGACATTGTGGTGTTGATTTTGGTATATATGCGATATACTGAGCCCGGTATCCTTTGGTGATTGATTATTATTTTCAACGTGATCCATTGTTGAAGAGTTGTAGAAGAAGAAGAAGTCGTCCATACAACCCTATCCAACACCAAGAAATTTAACTGCTGAATAATGTATTTAGTGTGTCAACCTGTATTATGAATTTATAGGGGACAGAAAGTAGACCTGAATCACTTAACAATCAAATCAAATGGTAATTGATATTACATCAAAAATCTGTGGGGCTACGTAGCAGCTTTATTCCTAATCTGAAGATTATAAGGTAATTTTATAATTAACTTCATTATAAACCCAATTGTGGTGCCCACAACTTCCAACAGCACACAATCTTGTTTTTCTAAGTTTAGATTGGTTGCGTGAATCTACTTCTACTAAATAATTGTATAATAGCAATCCTCGGTGCATTAAATTTAGGTTTGAAGCAGTTTGAAAACTTCAATTCCGTAAACAATTTATTCTCGGTCATTTTCATTCAACCATCCCCACAATTAGAATTCAACTTTCTTTTCCACATGTTTTGCTATTCTATTTCATTATTCAACGGACTTGTTCGCGTACACGTAAAGAAATTATTTTGTGTGGACGAAAGCTTTTAACAAGTTAGTGCTTTTGTATTGAATGTAAAATTCTAAATCATGTTTTGGAAACTGAAATTTTCTTCTTCTTTTTTTCTTTTCCCTAGTAAAGTTGATACACAAATGCCTGAAACTGTCAAACCCAAGAACAACCTTTTTTTCTTGTTGAATTCTACTAAAACCATTTGCCTAGGCCCTTTTTTTTTTATTTTTTTTTATTTTTTGAGTCTAATTTGTTGTACTCAATTTTTATCATGGTTTTTGAATGGGGAGGGGAAATATAAACCTCACTCCTCTTAGCCAACTGATTTGAGTGAAAAAAAAAAGATGAGATGGGAGAAAATTCTTGTAATTAAATTTTAGATTATTGAAGTGATTCTCCATTTTCCACGGTCGTCGGCAACTAACCAAATCACATTTAATTATTATCTTTATTTATTTTGCTTTTTTTCGTGTTTTACTACATGAATTTTGACATTTAACTGAGCACATAGTTTTTCGCTTTTCCTTTTTGTTTCATTTACATGTCTGTGTACTTGTTAGTAGCGTGACGTGCTTCCTAAATTCCAATTAGTTCATTGTGTGTGTGTGTGTGTGTGTGTGTGTGTGTGTGTGTGTGTGTGTAAATAGATGTGTTCTTCAATTTCTTCAATCCTTTTTGTAATATACACAACTTAATTCATATATTAGCTGTTGGAAATATTGTTCAAAGTTAATAAAAACAATTGTGGAATAATATGGAATGAAAAAACATTTTTAAAGGCCAAATTTTGGCCTATACGGTACTTGGTTGCGGTCGCATAGGCCAAGGCAAGAATTAAAATCCCTGCTGTGAAGATAACTATATGGTCGCATAGTGTTGAACTATGCGGCTCCGTACAGAAGAATTTAGTGTTCATTATTTGATCGTTTGATTCAAATTTTGGTGGCTATTGGAAAGTTTTTTAGCACCACTTCGTATGACATTGTTTCTAGGCTATATATAGGTGGTTTGTGATCAATAAAATTGATTGAAAACATACAAAAAAACTATAGACACATTTTGTGAATATAAATCATTCCAAAACATAGAAATTTATGATTTCTTCGTCATATTCAAAAAATTTCTTTAGTGTTCTTGAATTTTAGAGGATTACCCTTATTGCTTGAGTGTTAATCCTTTAAAGGCTTATTTAAATCCTACAAACCATTTGTCAAAAATCCTTCAAGCATTATTTTCAATCTGAGAGGAGGCAAATATAGTTTGAGTACAACGATATCTTGTTCAAACCTTCGGTATTTGTTTTTCACATCCATTTCCTGATTTGGTGTTTGGTTCGTGGGTTTCATTGGTGATCTTCAATTTTCTGTTTTGGGTTTGTTGCTTTGATCTCCATTCTTTTTGGTGGACTTCATCTACTCTTAACAATCTCAAACCATATTTTCATTCGATGGAGAACGAAAACACGATGGCAACAATCAAATTGATGAATCAAGACCCTATTCGATTGGATCATTTCGATGGCACGAACTTCACAAGATGGCAAGATAAGTTGAAGTTCCTACTAATAGCATTGAAGATTATTTACAAACTTTATCTGGAATTGGCGCCATTACCGGAACCTACAAATGGAGAAATTGATGCGGTTAAGGCCGAAAGACAAAAGCGCCAAGAAAATGAACTCATATGCCGCTGTCACATTCTGAATGCATTATCGGACCGGTTATATGATTTCTACACCAATATTTAATCGGCAAAGAAAATCTGGAATGCTTTGGAGAGTAAGTACAAAGTCGAAGAAAATGGCACTAAGAAATTTTTAATCTCGAGCTATTTCGATTTCAAGTTTTTAGAGAATATTTCCCTTCTTCCCCAAATTTATGAATTGCAAGTGCTTGTCAACAAGTTGAAGGTGGTCAAGATTGAGATTTTAGAAACTTTCCAAGTGGAAACAATAATTGCTAAACTTCTCGGAACTTGGAAATGATACCGAAAGAAAATAATACATAGTTCCGAAAACTATACTTTGGAACAATTGTAAAAACATCTTCGAATTGAGGAAGAGTCGAGGGCAAGAGATAAGAATGATAATTCTTATGAAGGTATATCTAAAGCCAATGCCGTGGAGCAGATCGAGCCTTCTACTAAATCCAAGAAAAGAAAGCCTTCAAGGAACTTTAACAATTCCAAGCAGAAGATCAAGGGTGTTTGTTTTGTGTGCAGAAAATTTGGACATTAAGCAAAAAAATGTCGATATCGAAAAAGGAACAGTATCGAAGGAAAATTGAACTCCATCAAAGAAGACAACATGTTAAGTCAATGGAGAATTTAGCAGATCCATTAACTAAACATCTAAATAGAGATTTAGTGACATCTACTTCGAGTAGAATGAAGTTAAAACTCTTGAACTAAATGTCCATCAATGATAGCAACCCTACCTGTTATTACTCAACAAGCAATCCACAGGTTCAATGGGTAACAATAAGCCATTCGATAGATGGATAATTTCAGCATTATGTAATCCGCAATAACCCTATTCTAATTAAATAATGCTAGTTGTTACTGAAGTGGGGGTTGAGCTTTAAGCCTTTAATGAACTTCAGTACTAAGTACAAGTATCACAAAAAAGTAACAAGGATACTGAAAGAACTTCACCTAGTTAAACTTCGAGGTGGTGCCACCTCAATAAAGAGTTAAATTTTCTCTTTTTAAAGTTTTTTGAAAAGAATGAGCACAACCTCATAATAGCACTAAGTGAGATTGAGGAACTTGAGAACACGTGATACTTATGTGTATGTTCTTACCGGTATTGTCATATGAAATCAATGGTTCAAAACTTTCATGCTACCTTTAATTTCGACTTTACTTTGTTTCAATTCACTATGGTTAGATTCAAATCGAAAGATATCTAATCCTTACACATAAAAATTGTATATTTTGAATATGAGATTTTATTCAATTTTGTACAAGTGAGAGATTGTTGAAAATATTGTTCAAACGTGATAAAAACGATTGTGGAACAATATGTAATGAAAAAACATTCTTGAAGGCCAAATTTTTGGCCTATGCGACTAGTGAGGGCAATGGGGCGGGTTCGGTTCGGGGCGGGGCACCTTCGCCCTTCGACTCCCCCGCCTCACCCCACCTCGTGCCCCGCCCCGCTTAAGGCGAGGCAGGGCGCGAACTTGCCTAGTTTTCCGCCCTGTTTATTTATTTATTTTTTTTTCAAAAATTTCAGTTAAGTAATTATTATTATTATTTAGTTAATTAAGCCAACCCGTTTGGGGCGAGGCCCGTGAGGAAAATTGTCGTCTCTATATGCGATCGCATAGGCCAAACTTGGCTTCAGTCACATTGAACTATGCAGCCGCATAGAAGAATTTAGTGGCCGTTATTTGACCGTTTGATTCAAATTTTAGTGGCTTTTGGAGAGTTTTTTGGCACCACTTCATATGACATTGTTTCTAGGCTATATATAGGTGGTTTGTGATCAATAAAATTGATTGGAAAACATACAAAAAAACTATAGCCACATTTTGTGAATATATCAAAATATAGAAATTTATACTTTCTTCTTCAGATTCAAAAATTTTTTTTAGTGTTCTTGAATTTTAGATAATTACACTTATTGCTTGAGTGTTAATCCCTTAAAGGCTTGTTTAAATCCTGCAAACCATTTGTCAAAAATCTTTCAAGCATTATTTTTAATTTGAGAGGAGGCAGATACAGTTTGATGACAACGATATCGTGTTCAAGCCTTCGATATTTGTTTTTCACATCCATTTCCTGATTTGGTGTTTGATTCGTGGGTTTCATTGGTGATCTTCAATTTTCTGTTTTGGGTTCGTTGCTTTGATCTCAATTTTTTTTGGTGGACTTCATCTATTTTTAACATTAGCCACCTCATTGATAAATGATATAATTGCATGAATAATACAAATAATAATATTATGAGTTAAAACATAAAAATAATTTTAGGAATTAAATTTTAATAAGAAATAGTAATTGTATATATATTATAGCTAAAGAATCATCTCTCGAATTAAATATTAATAAATTTAAATAATTGAAGACGTAAAGTTTTATAAATCATATTTGTTTTAACAATAAGAAAATAAATGCATAAATTATTCAAAATCCTTTTTGTACATAAACTTCTAAAATTCTAGTACATGTATAAGAACGTAAAAGTGTACATGATATCTTTTAATAACCAAATTGAAATAATCCATCGCCCATCCTTGAATTAATGGATGGTATGGTGGTTGGCTAGTTTTGAGGGGAAGGAATTGGAATTAGAATACAAAGTCCACCTACCTCTTTCTTGACAAAAATGGAAGAAATTTCTCAGTTTTCACTTGGTTTCGTTGTATTTTAATTTATCCCTGACAGCAAGTCTCATTTTTCTATCACAAATACAAATGAAAAGCGAAAAACCATGTGCTCAGTTAAAATTCAAGTAGTAAAACACGGAATAAAGAGTAAAATAATAATAATAATAATTAAATAAGAAGAGTGAGGATTATATTTCCCCTCCCCATTCAAAAACCATGATAAAAATTTAGTACAATAAATTAGACTCAGAAAAATTAAAAGAGAGCCTATGCAAATGGTTTTAGCAAAGTTCTACAAGAAAAAGGCTGTTCTTCCTGGAAAAGAAAAGATTATGTGAACTAAAAATATTGGCCACAATTCTCTGTGAATATCTCAATAATTTTGTATCTCTGTCTTTGATTTAACAGTTATCGCAGGAAACATTATCACGACAACAAACCGAATGGTTGAAAAGTCAAACAGGTTTAATTGACAGAATGATTATAGCTATTGAAACCAACGTAACCAAATTCTTAAATAAATTTAAAAACAAAAAATCATTTTTCACTTCAAATTCTCAAACTAACATTTATGCCTAGTACGATGGTGGCTCGTCTAAGTAAATCAATATCAAATTTTATATGCTCGTTTGAATTTTAATTTGATCAGACGGCTCGTCTTAGTTTAATTATGAACCTTGACATTATTAAAACTTGAAATTTTATCTCAAAATATCAACCATATTGTCACATTTGCTATTATATAATTAATTAGTGGAAGTAGACCCGTACGATCCACGCAAATTATCTAAACTTTGAAAAACAAGATTGTGTGCTGCTCCAACGTTGATTGTTAAGTGATTCAGGTCTACTTTCTGTACCCTATAAATTCATAATACAGTTTGACAGACTAAATACATTATTCAGCAGTTAAATTTCTTGGTGTTGATTATAATGAATTGGTTATGGTTGTATGGGCTTCTTCTTCTACCACTCTTCAATAATGGAGCATCACAAGCGATAATCAAGACTCTTCCGGGCTATTCGGGTACTCTTCCATTCAAACTTGAAACCGGGTTAGTTCCTTCATTCTTTGTATTCCTTTTTGTACACAGTGCTAGACGGTTGATTATAACTTTGTTTTCATGTTTAAAATGATTGATAGATATATTGGTGTGGGGAAAGATGAGGAAGTACAACTATTCTACTATTTCGTTGAGTCCCAAAACAATCCTAACACAGACCCTCTTTTGCTTTGGATGACTGGTGGACCTGGTTGCTCTGGTTTATTTGGCGTCGTTTATGATATTGGTAATCTCTTCCATTAAATATATGTGAATTTTTTGGAAAATCTTGAAAGATTAGTAGGAGATGGAAAAAACAAAAACAAATTGAAGCATGAATCCATGAACACAAAAAAATGAAGATATCAAAAAATATAAAAAATGGAGGCTTGAACTTGTTTAATGTCCTAAAGGCGATATTTGACTCCCTATTAGTTTATGAGGTTCTTTGAGGACTCCTTGCAAATAGCTTTCGTAGATTAATCGACATTTTACCCAGTTTGAGAACAGCACAATGAAAACCTGGGAGAGGAATAATGAAATTTTTAGAAATTCTGAATACTTAGTTCTGACTTTGATATGCATTTAAACACTAATTTGAGGATGCATATGTTATGTTTCATATCATTTCATTTCATATTTATAGACACAAACACTTAAATAACGTTGGGACGCAACCATAAATGAAATGGCATCTTCCGAAACAAGAAATTCATTGTCTCTTATTCTTTCAAAAAAAATTCTCCCGCATACTCATTTTTAACCACACATTCACACAATAAAATATGTTATACGTAAATTCAAAACGTTTCCCTACTTTTTAACAACATATTCTCCAAAAATTCACTAGTCGAAATAATGTTTTTTCCAAAAAAAATGGCCCAGAGCTCAAGTTTCGCCTTCTATTATTTGAACAATACATATGTGTGTGTGTGTGAAGCGTATAAGTGAGTGAGAAAAATGTTGGAGTCTAGAGTTTTTATTTCGTGATTTGATGGTTCTTTCGTTTAGATGAATTTAATTGATATCTTTAGTATGAACTCAAAAGAAAACTAGTCAAGCAATTCGGGGTAACACTATTAGGGAGGATAAATTAACGTGAATTATTAGATCAATATCTTTAGTATTGGTTTGGACAAGATACAATTCGGTGTAACACTATTAGGGAGGATAAATTAACGTGAATTATGAAGTATTATTCTAATACAACGTTTGGTGACGTACAAGTATATTAAAATAAGAATAATTAAAAAAATCTTTATTAATTATTTTTCTTACCTATAGTAAAAGTACTTATAAATGATTTTTTTACGTATTTTTTACTTATAATTAAATTTTCTTATAAGTCAGTTTTTACTTATAAATGGTTTTTTAAGTTATATGTAATTTTTTTAATTTCTTTTTAACTTATAAGTGACTTAAAGGTGAATTTTCAAGTTACAAGTAATTTTATACTCAAAAGTGAGTATTTTACCTTAACATAAACTTTTTCTTGTAAGTGAATTCTACTAATAAGTAAAAAATATTTTATTGAAAAATTTATTAAATTTATTGCAAATGGGATGGGGTGGGTGGGTATTTTATACTAGTTTATAGTATATTATCTAGCATTCACCCATCTATTTATAAGAATTAAATTTATCATATTGAGTTAACATAAAACTTTTGAGGAAAAGGTAATGGCAACTTAACTTGATGGATGGAAATGAAAGTTTTCTTGTTGTGTAACTGTCTTTAATTTATTTGTAAAAGTTATATTTTTAAGCTTGGGTTTTTTTTATTTTTTTTTAACTGAATATTATTTTTTTGATACCTCAAAGTATACTTTAAAAATGTAACTTTTATTATTCTCACAACAATTGGTGCGCTTGTGTACAGGTCCATATACTTTTGATGTTGAAAATTTTGATGGAAGCTTACCATCTATTATCCTAAATCCATATTCATGGACCATGGTAGAAAAATCACTTTTTCCATGCATTTTTCAAGTCATATCTTCCATAACTTTCTACCTTTATAATATGATTATTAATTTTCAGGCTGCAAATATTATATTCATAGATGCGCCTGTTGGTACCGGATTTTCATATGCAAACACTTCACAAGGTTACTCTTCCTCGGACATCAAATCAGCAAAAGACATTTTCACATTTCTTAGGAAGGTAGGTTGCCATTACTTATCATATATATTTTATTCTTAGGTGAATAATGAGGCAATAGAAATGAAATTTTATGTGGAACTTACACATTCACATCTATATTGATAATAATACAATGCAGTGGTTATTGAATCATCCTATGTTTATCAAAAATGGTCTATACATTGCGGGTGAATCCTATGGAGGCAAACTTGCTCCCATGGTTGCCATGGAAATATTACGAGGTAGTATATATGAAACTTACAAGATTCCATTTCAATTTTTTTTTTAATCTACCTATCAAGCTTGAATAAGTTGTTGGTTTTGATTATAATGCAGGAAACGAAGCAAGACTTCAGCCACAAATGTCTTTCCAAGTACTGATAAGCTCACACGAATAAACGAATTTCTTCTTATTTATTTGCCAATATTATAAAATTCATATTTTATGTGAATAGTCGAGTACTTTTGAAATTGAAACAGGGATACATTATTGGCAATGGACTAACGGATCCAAACATCGATTTTAATGCACGAATTCCGTATGCTCATCATATGGCACTTATATCGGATGAATATTTTGAGGTAATCTTTTTATTCAGTTATTTTGATGATAAAATGCTGCATATTGCATCTTATTTTATTACATGACACAATTTCAGTTAGCAAAAATTAGTTGTGCTGGAAAATATTACAATCGTGATCCAAATAATATGCATTGTGCAAATGCCCTTCAACGGATCCAAAAGGTAACATTTTGCATCTTATTTTATTTTATTTTATTTTTCATTTCCTTTTAACATTTATTATGGTTGTAAAAATTAAACATTGCAGTGTTTAAGTCATATAAACCAAGTTCAGATTTTGGATCCAAAATGTGGAAACAGAGCATCAAAACCTGATGATTTTGGATGGGATCAAACATTTTCGAAAGACAATTCAATTGTCCATCTCGTCCTCCCAACAGCAGAACAAGGGTGTCATGTAATTTAATTAATCCTCTATGTATATATCTGTACACAAATTTGTTTTTTACAAATTAAGTCAAGACTGACTTAGTCACTGAAGAAAGAACTTTAAAAATCTATTTTTGGCAGAAATGAAACTTAAGGTAACTTTTTTTTTCTTAGCCGTTCATGCTCAGTTTTTCACGAACTTGTTTCTTTTGTACAGAATCAAGATGAAGCAATATCTGATGCTTGGGCAAATAATCCGATCGTTCAAGAAGCTCTTTATATTAGAAAGGTACGTTTAATTGAAAAGGGTTAAAGATTTAGTATGTGTTACCATGTGTTAGTTGTCAACAAAAACAGTATATATAATCAAAATGTTTATAGTAACCTCGTTATTTGATCACCAGGGAACCATAACAAGGTGGCGAACGTGCTATGATGGAATATCATATGAGCAAAATGTAGAAAGTGCTCTTGAATATCATAAAATTTTGATCAAGAAAGGATACCATGTTTTGGTATTCAAGTAAGTTTGTCTTAAATAGAAATCGTGACTTAATTTGTTCAAATTTTAATCTAATCGATCAAAAAAAGGATACCATGTTGTCTAATTATGCTTTTTTTTTCTTTCCAGTGGTGATCATGACATGGCTGCACCATATATGGGTCCTTTAAAATGGATTCGCATTCTCAATCTAACTATTGATGACGATTGGAGACCTTGGCTTGTTAATGGCCAAGTCGCGGGGTTTGTTTCTTGTTCTTGATGATTTATTATATATATATATATTGCTTGGTATTATTCTCAAAATTGCAGCCGACTTTACCCCTTGTAGATACACAGAGAAGTACAAGAAGAATGACTTTGATCTTACATTTGCAACAGTCAAGGCAAGAAAAGTTTGAATGTGTCATTTCTTACAATGATTTGAGGAAAAAGGAATAAAAGTGTATGTTTTCATTTGGCAGGGTGCTGGACATACAGCATCAAGGTATAAGCCTAAAGAATGTCTAGCAATGGTCCATCGCTGGCTCTCTAGACGTC
>CAIGRB010032446.1:0-13490 GCA_903798255.1 Fraxinus quadrangulata | reverse complement strand
TCAACCAATGATCTCTCTAAACAAATAAAACAAGTTTAGTATGAAGAGAGATTTACACTTCAATATACGTTTTGGGAAAGAAAACCTTTATCTAGAATTGAAATGAGATTAAGAAGTTTTTTTGCAAGATAGAATTCTGGATGAAATAGATGAAACTAGTTTTATTAATCAAGGGATTCTTTGTAGTAAATGAAATAGAATATATATTTAAGTAAGCTCAATAATTTTCAATAAATGTAATTTCTTAATTGCTCTTTTAAGTGGTTAAAAGTAACTGCAAAAGAGATGCCTATTTATAGATCAAAAGATTGAAAATCAAGAAGTTTCGGTTGATCAATTTAGGTCGATCGAAGTGTAAACATAGCCGTTGTAAAATTCAAACCGTTGGAGTTTCGACTGACACTTCGGTCGATCAATAAATCGATCAGTTCATACTTTGGTCGAGTAGATCAGTCGATCGGTCTATACTTCGGTCAAACGAAGTATATAATTTTGGAATTTTGTTTTTATATCAAAATATTTAATTTTATATCATAAGCATTTTAATGCAAGTGATTAATTATAAGGAATCATTTGAGCTTTATGCACTTGCTAAAATTGATGAGTTAATACCTTTACATATAAATTGAAGCTTCAATAAGCAACTTCTAAACTCTAATCTTCAAGTTTCTTGTTCTTTTTGAGACTGTTTTGATTGTGTGTTCTTCAACGGATGACGATTTGAGCTTTCGAATGCTTTAAGATGATTTACTCATGAAAAACTCAAGAAACAAGACTTGTTAGAAACATAAGTGTATTATTTGTTATAATCAAAACAAGTGGAACTATATTGAATCATAGGTCAACATAAAACAAGCTTCTAGGGCTTTGTACGAACAATTGAGTAAATTTCTAATTTCAAATATTTTTCAATCAAAAAAGCGGATACCACCATTTTCGTTAAAACTCGTAAGAACGATATGATCATTGTTCAAATCTATGTTGATGATATTATATTTGATGCCACTAACATTCATCTTTGTGAAAAATTCTGTAAGTGCATGAGCAAAGAATTTGAAATGAGCATGATGGAATTCGACATGGATGATTTGAAGTCAATGATCACCCCTATGAGTTCATTCATAAAATTGGACAAGGACAAACAAGGTATGTCCGTTGATATAACGAAATATCGAGGTATGATCGGATCCCTTCTTTACTTTACCGCAAGTATACTCGATATTATGTTTAGTATATGTCTATGTGCTAGATTTCAATCAAATCCTAAAGAATCACATCTCAAGGTCGTAAAACGAATCTTTAGATATCTTAGTGTCACTAGAACTTTAGAGCTTTGGTATCCTAAGGGCACTCATGTTGATCTACTTAACTATTCAGATGCCGGTTGGGCCGATACACAATCGATCGTAAAAGCACTAGTGGAACATGTTATTTTTTAGGCCTTGCACTTGTATCATGGTTTAGCAAGAAATAAAACTCCGTTGCATTATCTACCGCCGAGGCCGAATATATCTTGGCCACAAGTTGTTGTGCACAAATTCTATAGATGAAACAAACTCTTAGTGATTATCACTTATCCTTTGATCATACCCCCATCATGTGTGATAACACTAGTGCTATTAACTTATCTAAAAATCCTATTATGCACTCTAGAAGAAACATATTGAAATTCAACATCACTTCCTTGGAGACTATGCTCAAAAGGGTGATATTGTGCTAGAATTGGTAAACACGAAAAATTAATTGGTCGATATCTTGACAAAACCTCTAGCTCTTGATCGATTCTCACATCTTAAAAGAGGTTTAGGCATAATTGATGAATTTGAAATACATGATTGAAACTACATGCTCTTATATGTTTCTATATTTTTCACCTTAATTCATGTACATCATATTAAAAAAAAAAAAATCATCCGGACGTCAGGATGGCTGAACCGGACGTCCAATTAAGCATTTGGGGAGTTTCTAAAAAATACGTAACAGCCCTTTTTCTCTTCCACTTTTCCACAATTTCTCTCCCTAAATCTCTTCTCCATCACTTAATCCTTCATCTCAAATCATCAATTACCCTTTAAATTCAAAAATCCATTACTTTTACATCCCTATTTCTCAAGAAAGTTTTACTTTCATCTCCTATACTCCCTTTTTACCCCAAAATCTCGAACCCTAGGTTTTCTCTCCTCATTCTCAATTTTCAACCATGGCAAGTTCTAGATGGACAGGAAAAAAGCTTAAAAGCACGGTGATGCGCACTCTACCTTCTTCATTTTATGAAAAGTTCGATTTGGAACCCGAGGTACTGACTAACCCATTCCAAAAATCACCTATTTTCATAGGCAAAATTGTTGACTTTGCGGATTTTACTATTGAAGTACTTGTATTTTATTTCGATGAACTTTTTGAAAATATGGGATGGATTTCAATTGCAACATTAGAATAGCATGCATACCCACGACTCATGCAAGAATTTATAAAAATATGTCGATTTCACTTCCAATGACATTGTTGTTATAAACAAAGCACATATTCGTGACATTTTGGAACTTGAAGTATGTGAAACACAAATTTTTCTACACAGGGCACATCCCACGCTCAACGGCTATGACCCTACCGAGACTTGTCGTCGAGTCACCAGGAAAAAGTTTGAAAATATCACCAAAGTGAGTGCACATCCATTATCTCTTCCATGCAAGATTTTACAAATCATAATTGCAAATGTTATCCTACCCCCGAAAAGGTCATCGGGATGAAGTGAGTTCATTTGATCTCTTTCTTCTCGATTCCTTTCTTGTCAATAGGAAACTTGATTTTCCAACCATTGTATTAGGACTCATGAAGCTTGTCCATTCGTCACGAAATGTTAATGTTTTACCATATGTCATGCTTCTCACATACATTTTCAAACACTTTCACGTCTCATAGATGATAAAACATTTGTCCAACTTAAACCCACCGACACTATCAACATCAAAACACTTAAATGCATGAAAATCACCAAAGAACATGGTCAGTAGGTGGCATATACCAAGGGATTCGACCTACCTCAGGTCCATCGACTCTACCCTTTGAGGGTAATGACGAAGGTAACAACGATGACATACTAAAAGCCCATGTTCTTCCTCACGACATTCCGGGGTCCGTCATCCCTCATTTCTCGGGCAGTAGCTTCACATTCACCGAGGATCAATACAAATTTTTGAATGGCTGCATTGACTCTCTCACATCCACGGTTGATGGTCTCGACGGAATGCTCCATCTGGTGCTGGCTCAATAGGAAGCCATTCAAGCTCACCAGACGGCGATGCAGGCTCTTCTCGACGGAATGCTCCATCGGGTACTAGCTCAACAGGAAGCTATTCAAGATCAACAGACGACAATGCAGGCTCAGCAGAATGCCTTCTACGCCCATTTCTATGCCCAATTTTCTCCTCCACCTCCTCCAAAGTCCTAGTCATAGTTTGATCTTCCTTTATCATTGATATTATCTTTATTTGCTTTACTATGGTTATTTTCCCACATTTCTCTTAATGTTAACATTTGCTATATGTTTAATATTTCATTATGAATTTTCTTTGCATAATACTATTTTCCCTTGAGATTTTTTCGACTTACGTTTTGCTTTTTCTTCCCATATATATTTATCTAGTTCGTGTTCTTTTTGTTTATGCCAAAAGGGAGAAAACATATGAATGATGATATGCATACTTGATCTGTATAAGAAAGGGAGAATGCTTGATCTATAAAATATGGGAGGAAGAATATTGCAAATGTATGAATCATATAAGATAAAGTATTCTTCTTATTACAAATCATCTGTTGTTTGTCAAAATAAAAAATGGAAAAATTGCTGACCTATGGTCGATCTTATGTTTTGATTATTACAAACAAAGTATGTTTATCTCTAATATTTATATTTAAGTCTTCATTGTTACATGTTGCAGATTTAATCAAATTGGAGACAAAACAATTGCATGAAAGGTTATGGGTCGTCTTGAGGTTTCGAAAAGCTCAACGTTGTAAAAAGGATCGGTGCTCCTTACTCATAAGTTATCGGAAGCTTTGTAAAGGGTTGGACTATACCACAAGTCAATCACATAGTGAAATTGGCCTTGCTGGTGTCGAAGAGCTTGGTAAAAAAGGACGTAGATCATTGCATTGGATCGAACCTCCATAATTATATCGTTTGTACTATCTATTCCTCTTTACTTATTGCTTTCAGATTCATGTTTACTATTTGAATTAATATATCTTGTTATCACATACTCGATCTTAAGTTAGTTTTCAAAAATGTTTTAAAAACGAATTCACCCCCTCTTTGTTATTCTTAGCTATCAGGATTCACAATTCCAATACAAACATTTACATATTAAATAAATACTTCATTTGTTTTGTTAGTTTAGGATTAATATAGATTACATATAAACCATCTCTTTTGATATCACTACATTTCGAATTTAATAGTAGTTATTGAACTACAACGTTGACATTATTCCTCATGGGAACGATACTCTTAACTGACAAATCTTAGTACTTGTACAACGATCATGTACACTTGCGAGTTTCACGCGACCAAGTTTTTGAAGCCATTGTCGGGGAATAACGAATTTAATTTTAGTTTATTACTTTATATTAAGTTCGATTTTTATTTTATTTTATTTTTGTTGAATTTGGTTACCCACCTTGATCTCTCTCTTATTTGATATTCTAAGATTCTGATGCTGGAATGGTAGAAAGATTTTTACATCAAATAATTTCAACATGGACTATGTGGAAGAAGATATATATTGTGAATTATGCTATGGGGTGCATTATATTGGCTACTGCGTGAATACATGCACTAAGCCCTATCAGCTCAAGCTCCTGCGGTTTAAACAATATTTAAAATGTCGAAGACTAGCAATTGACACATCTATTGAAGCCTACATGCATGTGGATGAGTGTATCCCTTCCGACACATTTGTAGAATTTGGTCTTTCCATGTTGAACGAGGAAGCAATTGCAAAAATACTACACTGATCTTGCCAAGTTAGATGAAAAAATTGTGTATGGAAGATGGTGTATTTTGGTATGAATTTAAAAGTTGGAGATACAATCCACTTGAAAATTTTGAAAGAAAAGAGTTTACATGCCTGTGGATTTAAATTGTGAATCGGCTATACAACCCAATAAGATATCAATTATGAAAGATGAGAATAAAGACGATGAAAGGTTAATTACAAAGGAACAAAACGTAGATGAGGTAATTAATCAAGAAGATATTAACCCACATTTTGTCGACTTCATTGATTGCCCTATTATTGAATTCGTAATTAAGCCTAAAGAGAAGGAAGAAGTATACATAGTTGAATTCAAATTAGAGGAGATGAGCATATCATATCACATTGGAGAGGGTAGTGTTAAAATTTGTAGAAGCAATGAAGAGTGGAGCAAAGTTAGAAAAGGCAAACTGAGCAAGGCATATAGAATTCCATGATACCGAAACAACAAAGTCGAGCTAAGGATTTTAAACAAAGCGCTTATTGGGAGGCAACCTAATTTTTCTTCCCTTTTATTTATTATGATTTCTAGTAATACGATAATATAGATTAGTTTTTTTAATTATTCAATTTTAGGGATTCATCATCCATACGCCATTTTCTCTTAGATCTTCGATATATTAGTGGTTTATTAGATGTTAGAGTTAAGTAATACTTGTTCTAGTTATTTGATCTTAATACTTTATTTGACTGTATTACGTAGGAACATGATGTCACACGACACTTAAACCAACCAAGACTAAGGAGTTAACAAGAGTAGTAGAAAGCTAGCCATTGGATTACAATCTATATTAGGGGAGTCTTTTTCTTCATTTTCTTCCCCACCCCTTTATATGCAGATTTAAAATTTAAGATATTGAAGACAATCTCTAGTTTAAGTTTGGGGGTGGAAAACATGAGTTTTCATTTTATTTTATTTTTTTGTTTGTATCACTCTTATGTTTATACGTTTTTGTGTGCTTTTATTGTATTAGTTTAGATAAAAAAATTGAAATTCTAAAAATATTTTCTTTTTGTGTGCTTGTGAATTAGTTGGCATGCCTGACAATGAAAAATATAATGAATCGTTAATTGATATATGAATGGTGAATAAATTATATGCTTAAGTTAATTTTTACTTTTTCATTTGAATTTTGATATATATTGAGCACATGAATTAAGTTAAGTATTGTGTAGGAATGTGTTAATTTCATAATTGGATAGACTGAAATAGTGGATCATGGATGTTAAATCCAAAATCACTAAATTTTACATCATTAGACTAAATTTATAATAGTTTGGAAGATTTCACTGTTGCAGGAAGATGTTGAGATAAAAAGGAATTCCATATGTGAAATTAAAAATCTTGTGTGAATTGCCTAAGATTAATAGGATGTAATTTGGTAAAAATCTCAAGTTAGAGATCGTTTTACTTAAATAGGTGTATAATGAAGGACATTGCACTAATTAAGGCATAAAAAAAATGCATCTTATTTGAAAATTTCTCTTCATAGCCTTTATAACTTGAGTTATTAAGCCTATAAGTGTGTTAAAACCGGTTGCCCTAAAGTCAATGATTTGGGAGTCATCAGTCTAAAACATTTTATATGGATGATTTAAAAAGTTTAAGGGACAGAATGTTGCAAATAAAGGAAAAAAGTGTTGAAAAAAATTGAGAAAAAAATATTGAAAAAAACAAGTGCATAAAACAGAAGACGTACAAAATGCCTTGATTAAGTCTCAAACACTTGTTTAAGAAAATTTAATTTTTGATGAGAGATTGTTAGCCCAATTAAGTTCTAGAGATTGAAGCAATCAAACTTAATGGAGAATCCTTATTTATTGACATATTAACTTACAATTAGTGAGATTTATTTATATTAGAGATGTGAGGATATTATAAAATTCAGCCTTAGTTCACACACTTGAAAAGAGCGAAAAGAATAAGTTTGAGGGTATGTAAATCTTACGAGTGATGAAATAATATATTTGACCATTAAGGGTCGAGAATTGAAACAACTCAAGAATTCATAATACTATTTTTAATTCTTCACACATACACACACACACACACATGTTGATTTTACATTGGGAAAGTAGATTTTAATTTCTATATTGTGATTTTGAAGTTGTGCACATATATGATATTATGATTTCAATCTTAAGATAACAAACCAGGTTAGGTAGCTAAATTTTTTTTTTCTTTTTTGCTTTACTTGATTGACTGGCCACCAATTAGGTAATTAACATTGTGTATTTGTGTGTTTGTTTGGTTTTAATTTTGTTTGAGGACAAACAAAGAATCAAGTTTGGGGTGTGATAAGTGTAGTTTCTACACTTATTCGGGGTCCAAAATGATGATATTTTACTGTTCTTTGAGTAAAATACTACCTACTTGTGTTATATTTCATTTTGAAGGTAAAACTCAATGTTTGATGAAGAATTTGAGAAAAGAATGCGAAGATAGCGAAAAATGGCTCAATTGTATCGAATACAAAGTTCGGGGATTGAAATGCAAATACACAAAAGTTACATGGAACCTAAAAATGAAGATTTGAGAGTGTTAGACTTCAATTGGAAGAGGAAAGAAGTCAAAAGGATGAAATATAGTCCAAGTACTAGCACATATCAACTTCCAACCGAAAAAATTATGGTTCAGATTTTTCAGTCTCAGTTTGAGACCTATTTTTGGCATAAGAAATATTCGAATTGGAAATATATTATTTCAAAAAAATTTGTAGATCTTTGGGTTATCTTTCTATTGCAATTTGAATAACCTCAATCGGATATCAAGAGAGAAAGTTATGACAAAAATATTGAAATCTGTTCAGCTACAAAAAATTAGGCGAGGGCGCGCAAGGGAGGCGTGTGCCCCATACCAAGGCAGCCTCGCCAAACCGACAAGGCACTCACCTCAAGGCTAAAAGGGAAAAATTCTGATTTTTCTTATTTTTGTTTTGGTAACAATTCAATGCAATTTTTTAGCATCCTTTAAATACCAAACTCGACAAGAACGTAAGGGGGCCTCCTTTCGACCTAAATTTCGTCATATTCTACATATTTTGGAGGCAAAGCACAAGTCTATACATCAATTCAAGGCGAATCATACAAGAATTTTGAAGATTCATAGCCCGGTTTCAAAATTTAAGCTAAGAACGTAGATTTCTCCTACTTCTTCCATCTTTCTTATTTTCGAGCAATTTTTTCCAATTATTCTTGTGTAATTTAATTATAAGAATGTTAGGCTAAGTTTTTTATTGTATTGGATGAACGATGATCCCTATTGTTTATTTATTTTAATTCAAGACAATTAATTTGATATTTCTTAATATTTCTTGATTGGTTTTACATTCCCATTGAACTATTTGATTGGTTAATCACCAATTATATAGTAAGTCGCTTGTTATAGTGTAGGAATACTCACAATAATTTTAGAACGTGACAAAGTCAACACATGGGCAATATGTACTAGGAATAATATCTATGGCATATGTAATCACGTGTGATAAATCCTATGAATCAATGCATGTTTTTCATATGAATTCGGACTAGGAATATGATCGGGTCATGTTAAACATAGGTTTAATATATCCTGGAAAAGAATATTGAATAACAGTGGATTATCGATTATCTTTAATACATGAATTTAATATATTACGAATTAAGGATTGAATTAAATGACAACAGGGGTATTCACAATTCCAATACAAACATTTACATATTAAATAAATACTTCATTTGTTTTGTTAGTTTAGAATTAATAGAGATTACATATAAACCATTTCTTTTGATATCACCACACTTCGAATTTAATAATAGCTATTGAACTAAAAATTAGACCTTATTTCTCATGGGAATGATGCTCTTAACTCACAAATTTTATTACTTGTACAACGATCTCGTACGCTTGAGAGTTTTGTCCGAGCAAAATCAACCACAAAATCAGGTTCAAGATCAACTATTGCAGTAAGATCAATAGAAAGCTATCCAGAATGAAGCTCTTATTTTAGTTGGAGATTATGTAAATCCAATTCATGTACTAGTGCAACCTGCCGTAGTATATCATCCATTCGGACGACCTAACTTCCACCTCAGACCGAATGTCATAAATCTTTTTCAAAATCATCAAGATATCAAGTTTTTTGGGAAAGCCACGGAGAATTCTAATAAACATATTTTGGCTTTTCTCATGTTATGTAAAGTTATCAGTCACGAAGGGATGTCATCAAATGCATTTTGAATGCGATTATTCCCTCATACCTTAAAGGATGTCGTAAAAGAATGGTACCTTTGTTTACCTCCAGGGAGCATATAATCATGGAATGATATGGTTCAAAAGTTCACCATGAAATTCTTCCCACCTTTTCGAGTTCACCAAATTAGGAATGAAATACATACCTTCAAGCAGAAAGATTTTAAAAGATATCATGAAGCATGGGAGAGGTTCAAGAATTTGTTTAGGAAATGCCCTAGCCTTGACATTCCAAAGCAGGCTTAGTAGTATCTCTTCTACTACGGACTACACCAAAAGTTCAGAAATATGATAGATGTTTCAGCGAGAGGATCAGTGATGAAACTTGACATTGATGAGGCTAATGAATTATATGAAAGTTAGCCAACAATCAATCGATGTGGCCAACTGACAAAGAAGCTCCAAGGAAAATAGCAAGGGTACACAACATGGATGCAGTGACAGCATTGGCTATACAAATGGAAGTTCTTACAACGAAAATTGATAATCTATCTCAATCGGTTAACATGGTACACCAATAGCCACCTATTTACAAAGGTTGGAGAGAAGACCACACTATTACATGATGCCCTTTGGCGTCTATACATGTTACTCAGCCTGAAAAGATTAGCTATGCACAAAAATTTTTGAAACAGCAAAACAATCCCTATTCCAACACTTTTAATCTGGGATGGAGAAACCATCCAAACTTTTCATCATCGAACAATCAAGGGCAAAAACAGGGATAAGGAGGAAATAATCAGAACAGACCACCGGGTTCCAACAGCAGCAACAACAGCAAGGAGAAAGCCATCATTAGAAGATTTGCTACCTTAGTATATTACAAAGACTAAGACCAAATTTCAAATCAATAGGCCTCGATCAAGAACTTGGAACAACAGGTAGGACACAAAGTAGCTAGATTGTTAGGTAGAACTCAAGGGATTTACCTAGCAATACTGAGACAAATCATAAAGAGCAGGTCAAAGCAATCACATGTAGAGGAGTTCAGCTATAAGAAATACATGTAAAGCAGCAGGCAACTGCCATAGAAAATGTACATACCTCTGGCGAGGATCAAGTAAATGAGTCAGACAAAACAATAGAGGAAAATCAAGTTGAGTCATCAGATAGTACATAGGTGAAGGCAACCACTCGCATCAAAGCAAATGTACCCCCGATCTCGTTTCCACAGAGACTGCAAAAGCATAAGCTCGATAAGTAGTTCTAGACATTTTTGGATATATTCAAAAAGCTACACATTAACATACTGTTCTCTGAAGCTTTAGCTCAAATGCCCAGCTACGTCAAGTTCATGAAAGATATTCTATCAAATAAGAGAAAACTGGAAGATAATGAGACAGTCATGTTTGCCAAAGAGTTAGCACAAATTTTTAACATAAGTTACTACCAAACTTAAAAGATCTAGAGAGTTTTATAATTCCTTGTAACATTGGTAACTTATATATAGATAAATCATTATGTGATTTAAGAAATAGCATTAATTTAATACCTTTATCTATTTTCAGAAAATTAGATTTGAGGAAGCAAAAGCTACTACAGTTTCAATATAGTTGGCTGACAGATCGATAAAGCACCCTCGAGGCATTTGTGAAGACATTTTGGTGAAGGTCGATAAGAATATCTTCCCAGTAGACTTCATTATCCTAGATATGTGGAAGATGGGGACATTTCTCTCATTTTAAATCGTCTACTTTTGGCTAGGGAAGAGCTCTGATTGATGTGCAAAAGGGTCAGTAGATACTGAGGTTAGATGATGACGATCTGCCAATCAACGTGTTCAGAGCTTTTAGATTTTAGAACGAACAAGATTCTTGCATACAGATTGATGTAATCAGTGAAGTGGTGATAAAGACATTCAGACTTGATCACCCTCAAGACCTCTTGAGGCTTGTTTGGTGTATTCTCAAGATTTTCCATCAAAAAAAGGAGAAAACAAAATAATGCACAGGATATNCAGTTGCTGAGAGTGCTTTGGGATCACAAGACAGCTATGGAATAGACTATTTCGGGAATTAAAGGGATTAACCCTTCTCTTTGTATGCACAAGATCTTGATGAAAGAGGATCACAAAGCTTCAGTTGAGCATCAGCGCAGATTAAATCCAACTATGCAAGAAGTGGTAAGAAAAGAAGTATTAATATTTTTAGATACAGGGATTATTTACCCCATATCAGATAGCCATTAGGTTAATCCAGTACAGATCATGCCAAAAAAGGAAAAATCACAGTAGTTCCAATGAAAATAACGAACTCATTCATACGCGCTCAGTCACGAGTTGGAGAGTTTGCATTGATCATCGCAAACTCAACAACGCCACGAGGAACGATCACTTTTCCCTCCTTTCATTGATCAGATATTGGAAAGGCTTGCTGGACATACTTACTACTACTTCTGGATGGTTATTTGAGGCACAACCAGATTTTTTTAGCGCCATATGATCAGGAGAAGACTACATTCTCGTGTCTCTATGACATTTTTGCTTATAGGAGGATGCCATTCGATTTATGCAACACCCCAACCAGTTTTTAGCGTTGTATGATGTCTGTTTTCTCAGACATGGGGAGAAATATCATTGAAGTATTTATGGATGATTTTTCAATCTTTAGGAAGTCATTCAAGGAATGCCTTGAACATTTGGAGAAAGTGTTGCAGTGGTGTGAGGATACCAAGTTTGTGCTAAATTGGAAAAAATGTTATTTTATAGTTCAATAAGGGATCATGTTGGGGCAATTGATATCTACAGGGGGTACTGAGTTGGACATAGCTAAAATACAGGTCATTGAGAAACTACCACCGCCAATAACAGTGAATTATGCTACAACAATAAATGAGCTTTTGGTGGTGGTGTTCGCCTTTGACAAATTTAGGCCATCTTTGATTGGGTCGAAGGAGATTGTCTACACGAATCATGATGTCTTGAAGTATCTGATGAGCAGGAAGGATGCAAAGTCGTGACTTATTCGACGGATACTTCCGTTACAAGAGTTTTACTTGGAAATCAAAGATAAAAAGGAAAGAAAGAATATTGTTGCAGATCACCTATCTCGTCATGACTCACGTGAGTCAAACCCTACAAAGGAGATCAATGAAGTTTTCTCGGATGAGATGCTCTTTTAGATTATCACTATGCTATGGTACGTAGATTGCGTGAACTATTTAGCTCGTTCTATTATCCCATTGGAATACTCGAGTCATCAGAAGAATAAATTCTTCTATGACTAGAAACACTACTTTTAGGATGGTCCGTTTCTTTATAGAATGGTTCTAGATCAGATTATATGTTGTTGTGTGCCATAAGTAAAGCAGCATCAAGTGTTGGAATCTTGCCAGTCTCTACCATATGGAGGTCACTTCGCAGCACTCAAGACAGCAGCAAAGGTTGCACAATTAGGTTTTTATTGGCCTACATTGTTCAAGGATGCACATTATATGGTGAAAAATTGTAATAAGTGCCAAATGGTCGAAAACATCTCAAGGAGGAACAAGATGCCCCTAAACGGTATTTTAGAAGTTGAAGTATTCAATATTTGGGGCATTGACTTCATGAGACCATTCCTTTCTTCCTATGATCAACAGTACATATTGGTGGTGTGGATTACATATCCAAGTGGGTAGATGTTGTGGCTTGGCCAACCAAAGACAGTCGGGTGGTGACTCAATTCCTTAAGAAGAACATTTTCACAAGATATGACACCTCGATAGTGATTATTAATGATGGTGGGAAGAATTTTCGCAACTGCCTATTTGGTTCATTGTTGGCTAAGTATGGAATGAAACACTGTATCTCGACCCGTATCACCCTCAAACTAGTGGTCATGTGGAAATCTGCAATAGGGAGTCGAAGAAGATCCTCTAGGTTATGGTTAATAAATCACGTAAAGATTGGGAAAAAAAAATAGATGATGCACTTTGGGCATATGGAACAATATTTAAGACTCCAATTGGCATGTCTCCATATAGGCTGGTATTTGGAAAGGCTTGTCATCTACTGGTTGAGCTAGAGCATAAGGCATATTGGGTAATATACTTGCTCAATTTCATTATGATTATAGGAGGAAAAAATAGGGTTCTTCAACTTCATGAGCTCGACAAGTTTCGGTTGGATCCATATGAGAATGCAAAGACTTACAAGGAAAAGCCCAAGAGCTGGCACGATAAGCATATAAGGGAGAAGGAGTTTGAGGTTGGTCAGCTAGTGTTGATGATCAATTCACATCTCA